>DWLS01001645.1:0-20810 GCA_018246255.1 Pachliopta kotzebuea | reverse complement strand
TCCTCCTCCGAACCCTCCGCCCAAACCTCCACTTCCACTACTTCCATAACCGCCTTTTCCTCCTGAACCTCCATAGCCGCTTGATCCGCCTTGGCCAGAACCTGTGCCTGCACCTCCTCCGAATCCATTGCCACCTCCGTGTCCACCACCTAGTCCAGTGCCACCACCAAAGCCGGTATTACTTCCTCCGCTTCCGGTTCCCCCGTAACCACCATTTCCAGCTCCTCCAAAGCCGCCGCTTCCTCCAGAACTTCCTCCCGATCCACTGTTACCATATCCGCTACCTCCACCGAGCCCCGCTCCTCCTCCGAATCCACCGCCTAGACCACCGTTTCCACTTCCTCCGTAACTCCCTTTTCCTCCTGCTCCTCCATAACTACCGCCTCCTCCAAAACCTGTGCCTGATCCAGAATTTCCTCCTAAACCGTTACCGCCTCCTTGTCCACCGCCTCCTCCAAGACCAGTACCACTTCCAAATCCACCGGCTGGGCCATTATTCCCATTTCCGCCATAACCACCTTTTCCTCCAGTGGTGCCGAATCCACCTGATCCTCCAACGCCTCCTCCAAATCCTCCACCTGCACTGATTCCATCTCCTAAGCCGCCGCTGCTTCCTGAATAACCGCCTTTTCCACCGGAGCCTCCTCCATATCCTCCTGAACCTCCATAGCTACCGCCAGAACCTGCTCCATTTCCACCTCCAACGTTTCCACCGTTGCCGCCTCCTGCTCCTGCTCCACTACCGCCCCCGGTACCGTGACCGCCGAAACCTCCTCCTAATCCGCCAGAGCTTCCGGTGCTTCCTCCTAGACCACCACCGCCTCCTGCTCCACCCCCGAATCCACTGCCACCACTTCCACCAAAACCTCCTGATCCTGTTCCTGCACCTGTGGCACCGTTGCCTCCGCCGCCAGAGCCGCCTCCGGCACCGCCACCGATACCACCGCCATATCCAGCGCCACCTCCATAGTTGCCACTTCCTCCGCCACTGTATCCTCCGCCACCACCGTATCCTCCTTTTCCGCCTTCTAAAGTACCAGTGAAGGCAAATCCGCCTGATTTTCCATCATCAGACTTTGTGTATATTACTTTTTCATCTTTGCCACCTATTCCACTCCCTGTGCCACCGCCAGCGCCAGTACCACCACCTCTACCAGCGCCAGCACCACCTCCGATTCCTGCTCCGATTCCTCCTCCGATGCCTCCCCCTATTCCACTCAAATGTGAAAACCCTGAGTGGACTTTACCAAGAATATCGTTTACTCCTTTGTGGATAACGTCGAGACCGCCGCCAAGCCCTCCACCGAGTCCACCCCCTAGGCCACCTCCTAGGCCTCCTCCAAAACCACTTCCGCCGCCCCCTCCGCCCCCGCTACCGCCGCCGTATCCGAAGCCACCGCCTCCGCCTCCTCCAAACCCAAATCCACCACCACCTCCACCGCCGCCTCCGTAGCCTCCGCTACGGCGAAGTCTCTCTGTAATTAAAAATGCACGTTGCTTAGGACATTGTCTTTTAACATACATTCATATTTCAGTTCGTAAAGATTTACACATATTAAATAAAAGATAATATTAAACGTAAATGATTAACCGTTTTGTTTTATTTTGAGATATAATAATAGTTATTATAATAATAGTGGAAGAACTTAAAAAAGTCTATTACGTCTAAAACGCAGAAAATTTATAAAAAACTTAGATCGTTAGTGAGTAATGTACTGATATAATGTATACTTGGGAACCGAAATAACCTCTACATGATCTTAACTTCATCTTGCATAATAATCAAATCTTAAACATGTGTTATTAACTTTAATTATAGTTATATCTTAACAAAGCATCTTTGATTTACATATTTTAATGTATTATAAATAAAACAGTTATTGCTATTCCAAACTCTACTCTAAACTAATTCTCCGGTAAGAAGATTGCTGTTTCCAAAGCTTCTCTTTCAAGAACGAATATTAAGTTAATTTATATAAAGAGTATTAAAGTTTTTTCAAGAGAAGTTACATGTTATTAATGAAGATTTCATTTATTCGTTAAATAATTTAAACATTTAAAGTTTGGTATTAGTTTTTGAATAGCATTTGAATGTAGTTTTGTTTGGAAAGTAAGTCTTACACAATTTTTTTTTTACACAAAAGTGAGTTTCAATACTTTTACTTATATATATTATCCTATATTTTATAAACATATGAAAAATATCTTAACCCATTTTCTTATTCTGATTTAAATTATGCTTTGAGTATTTGTATTTTTTAAGGAAGTATCTAAAAGTTACTTTTTTAACGTTTTCTTCCTTCGCTATATTGAAATCACAATAAACTTCTTGTCATTTAAAACCACGAATGTTGTTACTGTGAAATTTAAATATATCCAAAGGCTGTCACAGTTCGAATTTAATATTTACCTGAAGCATCGCCCAGTGCGAGCAGGGTGACCAATCCAAAATAGCACAGAGCCCGTCCCATGGCTGCACGCTCACTTAACTGAAGATGACTTAGTACGCATAACCCTTATATACATCTTAACGGATTACGATCGACGTAATAGCAAACGCTAGCGGGAACACATTCACGAACACTCGGAAACAATTGATCGTTGTGACTAGCCTTGCCGCGCGGCTGTCGTCTCCTCAACGTACACACACCTAAGCAATAACAGCTGTGTTTCGAAATAAAAAAGTTTTAAAAATCTGTTAAAACAAACAAAGTTATATGGGCTAACAATCCACTTCAACTTTATATTGTGTTAAGGGACAACGAGGTTGTAGAGCAGCTAAAACACAACGTTATGCGGATTTACAATTATAGAACCAAGAACTAGGGACCTTCGAATAACAAAGCAAATTCCTAGCAACTGGGAAATTAAACCTATGACTCTAGAGTGAGCTAGTTACATTTGAATGAAACTATTTGTAGTTTGAGAGAGAAAAATAAAAATGATTAATTGTAACTACCAACACAATGAGTTGTATTGTATGCTGATGGCTTGTGTTGGCATTCATGCTTCTTTGATTTGTAAACAAATCCGTCTATAATGGTATCGGTAACATAAAATTCACTTCATTCTGTGCTCTAAATCCTTACGGTTTAAAAGGGTTTTTTTTTATTAATCAGAGTCAAAGTAATAAAATATTTTGATTGAACTAAAAACAAGTTAACAACTGGTTAATGTTTGATATAATTTACAATGATTTAATTTAAGTTTATTTAAATTTAATCAATTAGTTTCTTGTATGATTTTTATCGCGCTTCGTCTCGATTGTTAGAGTTTTGTTAGTTCTGGTTACCCGAATAAATTCACTAGCATACAGTATCCTTCAAATCGAAAGGCGGTAATGTTTGCACATTTCTATTTGGCGGTAGAATTAGGAATTGTGGTGGTACCTTCTTAGACAGTCGGCAACAGAGACCAACCACCAGTAAAATTTAGTATATAGGAATTTCGTAAGACGTCTCTTTAATGGTAAGTAACATCTCTAAAATGTGGGGTTTTGTTAAGATGCTTACGTAGCACTAAATTGTAAACTTCGCTGTTACTCAAGTAATATTATCAGCCCTCTTTGAAACTGGAACTTTGTCGTTCTTCGGCAAGAGGGACAAGCCACGATTAAAAGTTTGATCCCTTCATGGACCTTCCACTAACATTTTCACATCCTCTTCCATTCTTTACAAAATGTAATTTTGTCGTATGGAAATGTATGCAGTTTCTCCGTAAACATATGTTATTATAGGTTAAGTAAACAAAAACAAGAAATTCCATATTTTGTTTAAAAAACAAACCGTTATTAATTAACACATCTTTATCAATTATCTAGCTGATGGATGTTTTGAAAAACCATAATTATATCACTATTGCAAACTTCCATATTTGATAGAAATTCTTCGAAGCTATATACAATGATAACCAGTTTACGAGAAAATCTCTTAATGTGCTTATTTATATTAATATATGTTTACAATTTATTATAATATGTTGTTTTTATTATGAAGTGTTTTCCCATTTTCTATGAAATATTTGGCTTTTCCCGATGAATCTAAGAAAATTTTTGTTTGTATTAACATTGCGTTACATGGAAAATTTTATAGAGCTGATAAGTCTGCTTTTCTTCTTCATTAGCTAATTGTTTTCATAAATGTACAATATATATATAATAAATATAATTGGCATTGAGCATACGTCATTATATCGTACATATTTTGTATATTTAACTATTTCCGAGTAAACTCTGACTGCGTACCCCGAAAATTCCTATCAGTTTTCATACTCGTCTAGTATAAACTATTGTTTCTGGATACATTTAAATCAGTGAAAACCTAGTTTATTTGCTGGGATTTAATATTCACTATCCACTACTACTAATATTTACGTTTTCATTACATATAAATATTAATTTTCTGCTATCATAACAGCATAACTATTCTCTATATTTCAACATATGAGTACCAGAGTATTTCGTGGAAGTACATCTGTCAATCTTCAGTCTGATAATCACCTAACATCGCGAGAAGTTGTGGACTAGTGTCAGAAAGATATAAAAAGCATTTAAAGCTATTCAGGACTTCGAGTTCGATTTCGTAGTGTTAATAAATCCTAAATCATATTATTTATAATAATAACCATACTTAAGGCATTAAGTTGATTTAAATTAACTTCAAAGTAAACAGGGAATAGAAGAATTTGATGTTTGCATACTAGCAGAAAAAACCGTCTCTCTGTTAACTTATTTATGATTAATATTAATAAATTAGATTATAGTTTTTATAATCCTTTTATAAGAAGATAGATAACATAATAGATTTTATCGTGTGTGTGCGCGGCGGGCGGCACTGGCTTCGCCTTGACCTTATGTCACAGTATAAACAGCGAAGCAACTTTATAATACATTTTGACATTTAAAGGATCGTATAAAAATATATTTTCATATTAAATGTATCAGAATATCCTCCTCTTTATAAGCCGATAATTAATATCTGAGACGCACACAATTATACAAACGTAGTGATTGATCATTTGTAAAATTAATAATTACATCAATTATTGAAAAGTATTGTAACTCATAAGAATTGATAGCGTTAGAACAATTTCACCAAAATAAAACAAAATTTCTAAATTAACGCCTAATTGTATAAAAAAAAAACAAAATCCTTCAATAAACTAAAAACTTGAAGGTATTAATACTCTGTGGTTTTTCTCTGTGCGGATCAATTATAGGTTATCCGATTGTATTGTTGTTTATGGTTAGAATTTGAATATCCTGTTGTGCATTATAAATTCACTAACATTATTCAACTTTTATTTTCAATTCATCATCACCTTTATAAGGTCAGCAATACTTAAAAATAACTCTCGTTTTTATTAACAAATAATTATTTAGTTAAACTTGGAATAATCAATTTAGCATTATCGCTACTTATATCCTTTTACTGGAAGTATTATTTGCGTTTGGTCCTTTAAATAATATTAAGTTTATTTTTTAGTCTACTGGCCCAAAGTTTAATCTAAATTACATATAATTTCATTGCGTTTTAATGTAGTTTAATTTTGTAAGAAAATTTACTCTTTTATAATATTATACTTATTTGTAAAACTAAATCAAACCGTCAACTTAAGATTGTAAGTAACTCACTCTTCTCATATCTCTTTTTATTTTGGCTGTATTTTCTTTGAAAATTCTTTTCTTTCCTTAACACGGTGTAAATTGTATTATTTAACGTTGATAATTGGTGTTAAATCATCTATTTAACCTGATGATGTATATTTCATAAAGAAAACTTGGAGTTGTATCAACAATTTCACTTTCCAGTAAATTTTATCAAAGAAAATTGAAATTGTGGTGGTTTAAAGTTATACGGTACCCTATTTCTTCTTTTAATAAAATTTATATTATTCCGAGGGGAAAACCAAATTAATATATCAGATCACGATCTCTTCTTTCGCGATAGTTTTAAAGGAAACTGTTGTTTGTGGTGATAACGCGTAAGCTTGTGGTAACGTCAATACATAACTACAGTATTTCGTAGAATACATTATAAATACAAAACATGTTATCATACAGCTAGAAGATAGTTATTGGTACCTTAGGGTCACGAGGTTACGAATGTAGTATTATCGTAAATCTTTCATCACTAATTTGTATTGAAAAGTCTCTTTTTTTGACGGAATTGAAATATTAGAAAATAATATAGCAGGGGTTACTTAGGATTTATTTTAAAACTCTATTATGGTCATCCTTAGAGATGATCAGCTTTCTCTGACATACGCACTGTGCTTAAAGCTGCTTCGTTTTAAGTTCTCATTCTTAGTTACTTTAATAACATTTTTGTTAGCAAATAATTCTAAATCTATGTCATCTTTGAAATCAATTTTTCTCCATTATTTAGCTTCAGAAAAAGACATTGTGATATCTTTTGTTTCCAGCAAAAGACTATTTTTTTTATTGTCGAGGCCACGAGGCGTGTAAGAAGTTCACCTGATGGTAAGTGATACGCTTGACCATAACATTGTGGCACTGGATAAGATGGTATAAATAAATAAAATAATTTTATTTCGGACAACTGTTAAGTCCAAGATGGGTTAGTAATTTAAATTTAATAATAGTGTTAGTAAGAATAAAAAAGGTATACAACATATAGGTAACATAGCACCAAATTGAACACTTCGCATAGACACAAGGTGTTATGACTGGTTTCCCTAGTAAATTTACTAACATACAATACATAACAGGAACAGTAATGTTTGTATCTTATTATTGGCGATAGAACTAGGAGCTCCGGAGGTACCTAGGTATTTAAACACTCTCCGATAACAGAAAGTTATGTTCCTGATAAAAATCAATTAAGCTCATCTTTTGCTGGGTATATGAGTCTAAAAATTTTATCTCGTCTGCTACTCGCAATGTTCATTCGTCCGTTTATAGCCTCGACTTTTAAAACACCTATTAAGTTTTAGTAAGGGGTGTAAGGGGACTCACATAACAATTCACGGGACCCAAACCAGCTTCACCTGCTCGCAGTGCACCCTGCTAATCAACAAACGAGGCTTTGGCTCCTCATCGACTCGCACTGTTCCAGCGTGGTAAGAGATGGCTCAAATCCCCCTACTATTGGGAAGGCTAATGTTCAACATTGGTCGTCTAACGGCTGATGATAAAGTTTCAGTAGCCAAGTAAACTTTATTTGTATTTATTTATTTATTTTATTTTTACATTTTCGGAAGACTTACAGCTAAAACAGGAAAAGAATAGAAATAGTATGTAAGGCCAATTACACATTATCACAAGTAAAACAAGAAAAAGGCATTGATTGTCAAAATAAACATGTATATGTGTAAGGATATATACATATTGTTATAAATAGATAGATAAGCTTATATATAAAGACTTAAACTTTCGAAAATCGGTGTATTAAGTTTCTTTTTGATTTGTGACGCTTAGTGTTAAACAAATCAGTGTCAACTACCGTACCGTATCTAAAGTATCTGCCAATTCTAATGAAGTACAGACGTTTAGTCTGTAGTTAGTTTTTACTAACGGAGTATGCAAAAGATTCCGATTTGTTAGGGAAGAAGAAAGAGTGCACAAACCTGCGATCGCTAGCAGCTATAGACAGTCATTGTTGTTGTAATACTATTTGCTACAGCGTCTTTCGAACTGAACAACAGTAATGTTTTTATCAGCTTGGCCCCAGATGATTCAGTGGTACCAAAAATAGATATAAATTTGTCGCTTTTGTTATAAAATGTGATTTAGTACAATAACCGAATAGCGAAGTCAAATCTGTAACCTCAGATATACAGCAACACAAACCATTACCGTTTATAAATAATAGATAATATGACAGTTTAATGCCTTATCAATTGCATCTCAGTATTATGTAGTTATTATTATAATAAGGCGTCGACACTATAAACTGTTCGATGTTAGATATAAAGAAACGCAATCACCACAAATCAAGTGTATCGAGACATCGTTTATCACTTATTAATCTGGATGTTGGATTTTCTATGCATCACCGTCGCCGTATAATGTTGAATCTTGTCACGAAGCTGAGTGCATCACATTTTATGCAAAAAAATACTGTGTCCGGGTCCGCGCGTGGGCACCGAGTAAGCTGCCCACGATTTTGGAAGACATTCCGTATATTAAAAAAAATACACA
Organism: Pachliopta kotzebuea; assembly: GCA_018246255.1. Taxonomy (NCBI): domain Eukaryota; kingdom Metazoa; phylum Arthropoda; class Insecta; order Lepidoptera; family Papilionidae; genus Pachliopta; species Pachliopta kotzebuea. The sequence continues at coordinate 12,649 of DWLS01001645.1, read as the reverse complement.
CAATTAAAAAGCTTCCTGCTATAGTTTAAAAATTTATTAAATATTTTCTTAATGTCTTTGCTGTAAACTATCATGAAACCTATGTAAGAAGTTTTAAACTTACTCATATCAGTTTTCGATAACATGATCCAGTCTATTACATTTAAACTTCAATTGGATATTTTAAAAATAAAGTCTAAATCAGTTGTCGACTACTGCGTGTTATCATCAGATAATAGACGTCCACTCCTGGACATTGACCTCCACGAATAGCTGGGGATTTGGGCTGTGTCCCACAAGGCTACCCCAATGCGGCTTGGTAGGTAGGCTTGGGTCCTTTTAGTTGTTGTGTAAAGAGTCCCTTACAACCCTTTTCTGCATAAGATTTACATTTTTAACTTATGGAAGATTAAAAGCAGCTTAACTACCAAATTAAGTAAATTCTAATTGCGTTTAAGTATGAATGTTTCTATACTATCCAAATCTTCAAGATACAAAAACACTTGAAAAATTTTAGCTTTCTTTATTTAGCACGCCGATTCCTAACCTTTGGGCCCAGTAAAGATGTAAAAGTCTCCAAGAAGACTAACAGCATAAATATCAAACAAAAAAAGGTTTTTTTTTTATCAAGAAGGACGTGTATTAATTATACAATTCAACAAGCTTCTGACATTCGTTACATGACTGTAAAAGGCTTAGGGCTTGTTGAAGATGCAATTATAAATCATACTGATTTAAAATAATTCTCGCCGTATATAGAATACATTCTCACGTGTTAGTTATTGAACTGAAGGTTTAATTGCAGGAATCGTCAACAATGTATGAATGAAGAGTTAGGCGTCAAGATATTTCTAATCATAAGAAACATGAAAAAGGCAGGACAGCATATTCGCATAATTATTTATGTCATCGAAATGATGGTACTTGTGAAAGGTCTAGGAATACATCCAGCTGGACTGCCACAAGACAAAGATGAAACTAATAGTCACTTTTTCATATGTTTTGGATAAAACTCCTCGAGCTTTAGAATTAAGTGACTCATAAATTAAATTTATCACTAATTTTTTATGGTTTTAATAATTTTTATGTCTTTAAATTAGTCCAGAATTAGGATCCCAAGTGTGATATTGACTGGGTAAAATACCTGTCATATTACTATGCGTTAGTTAGGATAATAACATCAGATATCAATTTATGATTTTAGGTTAGAAATAAATTCAATTCCATGTGATATGTGTCGAATACAGACTGTGTAGGTTTAGTAGGTCATAATAATTGATGAGTATTGATAAACTGTGTAATTATCTCTGATAGGTGGATATCCGTCTTAAAAGGTTAAAAGAAAAGAGATCAAGCGTGTCCTTGAAAAATATAATCGTGTGGTAACGCTACTATCAGCCGGGCTTTCCGACGCAAGCTATAAAGACAATGTTATTACGTGCGAAGTATGCCAATAGGTACGGGTTTAACTGGATAACTTTTTGGGCCATCCTACTCGCTCCAACAGGTTCTATTGAATACAATGGAGGTAGAGAAAAAATATATATTATAATTGTTTATTTTCGCCATTTGTATGCGCGGTGGGAAATAAGTTTTTACAGCGGTGCGTCAACGTCGTACAGCGAAACGAAGTACATGTATGGAAAATTTGATGTTAAAGAAAGGTTGTAACTTTATAAAATATATATAAATAAACTTACTATCTTACTTATTACATCCTATATATATTACAATATAATTCTTTAGTATTAATTTCTATTAAAAATATCATTTAGCTCAAACTATTGGATGGTTTGTTTCATTGTAAAGTATTTAATCGTTTTGTTTACTTTGAAAAAGAATTTTTATTACCAATTATTTAAGAAAAATGTGTTATTTACAATCAGGTGAACCTCCTGCTATAACATACTTTTGTAAGGATAATCAACTCTGCTGTTTACCTCTTAGCACTTAGATCAGCTTATACAGCTTCTTACTGTTATAATTCAAATACAATGTCGGTCTTTTCAAAAAAAGAGTAAATAGGCATTTACTATGTTAATACGCTTTACCACCACAGACAACATCGCCTCTTAATACCAGATGGGAACGTGTCAAGCATTAACCTTTACTGAATAATAAAAAAAATAGTTTAGAGTGCTGCAAGCTAAGTTACTTGCGAGTAAAGAAGAATGAATGATTGAGAGAATGAAAGAAGGAAACAGAATCACAATATAAGAGTAATAAATAAATTGATATCAACGAGCCTTTACTTACACTGATCAAGGGAAGAGGTAGAATTATAAAAATAAAAGTTACTCGCGAATTGAGACAATTTAAATCCTCTTCAGCGTAATCTGGTGCTGCATAAACACATGGAACCTCCTCGTTATGGGTAGGTTTAAAAGTATTCAGTTTAGCAAATAATAATACACTCGTAACAAAGTGATCGAGAAGGCTGAGTAATACAATGAATCAATATACAGCTGATTATTCAAAACATGAAGTATGGGGTAAGCGACTTAATTGCGATGAGGACACTGTGCCGTAATTGTCTCACCATCCGCTTTGGCAGATGATAAACGGACACCAGCATCAACACCTGACGGAGACCTCAAGGTTATCAAGTTTCGATCTGTTCATGTATACTGCTGCAGGAATATTATTTACTGTTGATTTTATTAATAGTTCAAGACGACGAGACGGGCAAGGCGTTCACCTGATGGTATGTGATACACTTGCCGATAACAACGTGGCGCTAATTAAGATGGTATATACAACATATTGCGCTCGTTGTCATAAGACATAAGGTGTTAAGTCTCTTTATCCCTGTAATTTCAATATCACATCACCCTTCAAATCGGAACACAGTAATATTCGTACATTTAGAGGTAACTGTGGTGGTAACTACCTAGACAGTCCAGCAACGAAGATCCTCCACCAGTGAACTGTTTCCTTCAACTTGATGATATTTTCTTAAGTTTAAAGTTCGACATTCGTTTTTAAATTTATATATGATACAACAAATTGAAGAGTAAGAAGCTGGGAATTGAAGTCGTACACCTACCAGGAATCAAATTACTATCGTCGCTTTGAAATGTAATAAGACACGAGTCGGAACTTGATCTCGTTCCACCAGTAATATTTCTAGTTACAGCACACTTCATATTAGAAGACGGTAATGTTTACATACAACTTTATGGCCGTAGGTGTTTGCTATGCGGTAAAATATTAGCTGCGGAAGAATTTCTATCAAAATATAGAGGTTACGTGTTTAAAGTACCATTCTAATTTCGAGTAAATTGGGCTGGAAGGTGGACCGAAAGTCCAGTGAAGGTCGAGAGGAGTCTCTGGATAGCACAAGGTCGGTCAGTACGAAAAACTTTTGGGAAAGGCCTATGGCTTGCAGTGAACGTCTATTGGTTGTTGAACTTTGATGTGCTTTGATAGAAAAAATATTAGAATTAACTAAGTTAATTAATTAAATATAAAGAACTATTATACCAAATTTTACAATATAGTATACTAGTTCTGAGTAATTTCAGTATTATTATAATAAACTGTAAAGGAAGAGATAATAAACATCTAAACTAGTGCATTGACCATCATGTGGGATCTTCGTAGAGCATCAGACTTTGTATCATAAAAAAGTAACTTTCAATATTAAAAATGAACTATTTGTAGATTTCTATATAGAAAATAGTTAAATACAACATTGTAGATGTCTTCAGATCGTATTTATCACAGTGAACATATGTTACAAGGTCAAAATTAAATGACAAGGTTCCCGCCAGCACGGATCGATCTATTCCTAGAACTAGACAAACTTGAACACACACGGTTTTATGTTGTGTAGTCAAACAGAAAGACATATAAACAATATAGTTATAAACAAATATTCTATAACGATACTGTATTAGCGTTATTAACCAAAATCAGACTGTTGAAATACTACGTATTTTGAATTCACAAGAAGTTATGATTATTTAACTTATACATTTGGCGGGATCTGGATTCATAAACTTTATCATTTTTTAAATATTAACAATACGTTTGTCTGGTAGTTTATATTTTAACTTTATTCATATTAATTAAAAAAATAATTAAAATTTGTCACAATTTCGATTTCTGAAACTAAAAGGAATCCGCGAAATAAATAACATCATGTAAATTATATTACGTAAAAAGTATGTGTATAGTATAAAAATCTTTTTATTAACAATTTAACATGTACAGACTCATTCACTCGCTTACTAAGTGCGAGTTGGCTGATGAATGTCATGAAAAGCTGCTTCTTCTTAAGACTACTAGTTACTTTAGGAAATTTTTTGTCACCAGAAGCACAATCACCCTCCGTGGGTATTATCGCTTCATAATTTACTTTTTCGTATTATTAATAACCGTTCAGTTAAGAATAAAATTATTTGCTCTTCTTCTTCTATTTTGATTTGAAGTTCTTCGTTCGTTAATGCAACTTGCAAGCTCGGTAGCAAGGCTCCGGATAGTGATCTATCTACGCCTCTGGTCTAGATTCTCCAGGCAAGGTATTCATCCACGATTCAGTCTTCGTTTTCTTTGTGCGGTAGGCTGCGGCTGTTTTATCTATTTACAATTTTTAAAAAAGGTATTTCCCTGTTAGAAAAACAATTTTTAATATATGAACCGTCGTTGGGTTTTCATTGTTCTTCCGAGGTATTGTTCGTTCCAATTATTGGAGCAAAAAAACAATGACGCCTGTGTACTGCTCTTGATGTTTATCATTTATTACTCATGTAATTAGTTGGTTTTAATAATTACTTTATGACGTTAGGTTTTTTCTTTATTAACAAACATAGCAATGTATTGTTATTTCGTAATATATTGTGTTATGTGAAAATGAGTTATTAAAATAATATCAATAGCAATTTCTTAAAAACATATTTTTTGTTTACTAGTCAGTGCCATCTAGCGTTAAAATTACGAAATTTACGTATTGAATTAATGTAGTTATTCAACAAAAGATGGCGCTTATTCAGCTTTGTTATTGAGGCTGATTTAAAGCTGACATTTTCGGAAAATTACTGAAATAAAGTAGTTTTATCACTGATTACTTTTTAAGTTTTTTTTTTATCTGTTACATAATAAACAGTACTCATGTAAAGGCGCAGACGCAGACATTTTTTTTGAATGCCAGTTTAATTACATGTTAAGTTTTTTAAGCATTATATTTAGAGTAGCCGTAACTTATGCACTAACTTGTGTTTTCCTTAAATAAAAAAACCTTTGTTCTAATCGTTCTTAAAGCGCCTTATGTTTTCGCAGTATCACAATTTTTTTTACAATAATTTGCTTGTTGTTTATGTATGTAACTCCAAACACAATATCTGACCACGCAGCCTTTAGTCTTTTTGACTTATTTCTTTATATTTTGTACTATTTATATTGTTATAATACATAGTATACACTTTCTTTTTTGCAACTGTTTGCAACTGACTAACATTTAACTTTAATTAGATATGGTCATAAGAGATCGTGAACGGTAAAGTTCGCTCGTCGGTAGCTATTTTGGCTGATTTAAAATTACTTTTATACTAATCATATTGCTCAATATATGGCCGTGGAATCGAACCGAGAATCATGTTACACAGCAAACGGTTAGTTACTACGCCACAGAAAGAGATTTTTTTTACATGAAAGTAATCAGTTATTAAATCTGCCACCGCTTCTGATTTCGCTCAAAGGTTAAGCCAATTAAATAACAGTATTTATACTTTCTTCATTATAATAAATGTTTGATGAATGTACGTTCAATAAGTATCTGTATTTTCTTTAGATTTTATATTTTGACAAAAAGAAATGGTTCTATTAAGTGCTCCAATGAAACCATGTAATTAATATATTAGTTAATTGTATTGTTTATGTAATAGTAACGCATAGTTTAACTTCCTGGTTAGTAGCACTAAGGTCCCAAGCCACTTGAGGTGTAGTTTGAAATATCGTGGTTTCTTGAAACTTTTACAAACCTAGCTGTAGCATTGTTATAGCTACATATAATAGCATTCTTTTATTTAGTTTTTCAACAAAAAGGAGCCAGGATAACCAAGTAGATTCATCATAGTCAGTCTCTCTTTCTTTGACGTAGAAGATTAATGTTTACCTATTGCAAATATTAAAGGATATTTCCACTTCATAATATGAAGGTTAGCAGCGGAAATAAAATAATAGCTATATTTTCATAAGGTCACCGACATAACTCTAACGCTTGCTAGACTTAAGTGGCAATGGACTGGGCACTTTGCTCGAAGGACTGACGATTGATTGGGAAAGTAAGGTCCTAGAGTGACGGCTGTGTATCGGTAAAACGTAGTGTTAGAAACCCTCTTCAAGATAGACTGAATATCTGGTGAAGGAAGCGGAAACCGCTGGATGCAGACAGCACAGGACTAAACAGAGTAGAGATCTTTATGGAGGCATCCATCAGTGGTCATTAATCGACTTATGATGATGATTATGATGTATTTTGATTGCTTTGTATTGTGAAGAAGGCGGTAGATAGAATAGTAATTATAAACTGGTGGTAGATCTTCTTCGCGGGAGACTGTCTAAGTAGGTACCACCGCATCTCCTATTTTTACCGCTAAATAGTAATGTGCAAAAATACTGTGTTCCGGTTTAAAGGGTATTGTATGCCTGTGAAATTACTGGGGTAACGAGACTTAACACCTTATGTCTCAAGGTAATGCGCGCAATGCGGTGCAGTGTTATCATACTTAGACCCACGTTGTTATGGACAAGCGCATCATTTACTACCTGATGAACGTTTTAATTATTTTATACCCTCAGCGAATAAAAAAGGATTATATTAATTGGTGAAAGGTGAGTAATTAAATTATTTAATATTATAAACAATGATATATTTCAAGACAATATTGGCAGCTTTCCCAACATGAAAATGAATATTTCAATGCTAACATACACTATTCATACAATTGCATATAAAATGTACAAACAAGAATTATCGTGTCATATAATATCTATTGATTATATCTATATGAGTATTATGCCATCTCAATGATTTAAAAAAACACACTTTTCACATCAAATTTCATACAGAAACAATCACTGAAACATGTATCCGCTAGATGGCTCTGTGGTGCATTATGCTCGTTAATGATTTATTTGTAGATCGCTTCGTGAAACTGCGAAATCATCTAATGTATTTCTTATTGTAATTTCGGTTTTTCGGCTCGTGGTGGTCCGTATGCGGTCGCGTGGCTGGTGGCGACACCACCACGTCCGGTGCTGAAGGCGTTAGCGATGGCTGTGGCGCCATTTGGTGCTCCCCCAGAGGAACGGCCGCCGCCCCATCCGAAGAACATCGGGAAGAAAGCGCCGTTGGGCATCCTCGGTGGGTAGTCTTCCTCTTCATCATCTTCTTCGATCGGCCTCTTCACTTGCTTCTTCTTCGTCACTCGCTTCTTAGGAGCGGGCGCGAGTTCCTTCGACTCTTTCGGTTCTTCCACCTCTTCGATTTCTGGTTCCGTTAATTCGGGCTCGGCTACAGCTTTGGCGGTTGTGGGTATTTCTGCCTTTTCAGTGGGCAGGGGATCGGCGAGCTCGGTGGGTTCAGTGACGAAGGGTTTTTCCGGCGATTGTGGGTAGTACACTTCGTTTTGTTGAGGTGGGACATAGGCTTCCGGGGTAGTTTGGCGGCGTCTGTCAGGTAAGTAGTATTGGCTGGTCTGGGGTTGGTTTTGCTCTTCGGGTTTGAACATGAAGGCCGCCATGCCACCGCCGGAGGGAGTGCGCTGGTTGTAATATGGGTTGTAGAAGCGGCTCAGCACCATGCCACCGTGACTGCTGTCGGCCGATCCATAGGACACTGCAAAGACAACACTTCATTAAACTTATGGTCCTGAAGCCTGTGGTAGTGTTTATTGTTCATTTATATCATATATTATTATTGATTGTAGTGTGGAAACAAAATCAGTATCTAATTAAGTTTTTAGTTTAAAAAATCTAATAATTTGATTATGTTCATTTCGCAGTAAACTTACAAGTGTCCATGTTGGTCCCATAGTAATGGTATGGGTATCCGTTGGCACCCCAGAGAGCGCACGCCAGGACGAGAAGCGCTGCGTGGTTCATTTTTCTTATTCTTCACACCCTTTGTTGCTAAGGGAGTTATGTTGTTCACTGCTGTCGAGGTTGTGGTGATGATGCTCGGCGGACGCGTTATATAGTCCAGGCGGGTTGGACTGATTAGGATGCCGAGCACGGACCGTGGCGTGTGCCTGCGCATGTAACATCGTTTTGCTTGTTTCGGCACTACTCTCCACCGTTATGGGAAATTGAAGATCCTACTATCAGGAGAACGATCCACACGTCGAATTTGGCGAACCGTTGCTTTTTTTGTTTTGACAGTGTTTACTTAACTTTACTTGTACAAGATGACTCACGTTATTGCTGCGGGAGACCAGGAAATGATATTTTAGGCAAGGTTTTTGTTTTATTTATCATTTACTTGCTTAAAAATTACATAGTGCTGTCATGTATAATGATTTAAATTAGTTTGTATCACATTACTCTTACCACCTAATACGTCATGTCATCCACAGTATTTAAGTAATATTACTAAGATAGCTACGACGTCTATATTATTGAAATTGAGTAAGTATTACAGAATACTGCTTAATGAATTAATTTTAGGCGTGTCCCATATAGACACGCTTGCAAGTAAAATCGCTAGTCTACTGAGTTATTGTATTTGTTTGCTGGAGGTGATTATTGAAACTTATTGGTATGTATTATGATTATAACAGATTTGAAGTGTAGAAACGTACAGTACGTTCCTGTATTTCACTTAAAAACGTGTAAACTTATCAATTTGTCTACTTTTTCTTGATAAAATTATTAGATTGAATTAAAGAGCTGTTTGTGGAGGAATAATAATATAAAATATACAGACTTTTGGAGGATTAACCCATATTATTTAAACATTAATGTTATCTTCTTAGAGACTAGATCTGTTGCCTTCAAGCAATAGTGTGCAAAGATTACTATGTCCTATATTCATAGTAAGTTTTAAGTGATTTGTTGCTGTCTAAACTTTTTCACTAGTGCCTCGTTATTAAGGGCAGATGTAACTCATCAGGTGAACGATTTGTTCGCTTTCTTACTTCTTTGAAAAAAAATACACTTTAATAGTAAACAGATATGTAAGTGTAAGTAATAGTCAGAAGATTGGAGTAACATGTTTAGTATTAATAAATCCAGTCAGTCTAACCCCTGGCTTGTTTATTCGGCTAGGCGCCATCCAGGCAAACCGATTGATTAAGTGAAGGGTTTCTTACTATACCGTCAGACTTTAAATAGAAAATGTATGCAGATGTTTTAGCATTAGTTTATTTGTTTCATTTCTATTTATTTTGTATTTGCAAAACGAGTGTGTGTAAACGAAGTACCGTTTGCTATAGTTTACATTGTTTTTACGTTATAAGGTAAATATTTCTCAGTGGGAGTGTAGGTAAAATATTTTCTTCGAAAATCCATCTTAAGGGAATCATAAAAGGAAAAGACAGCTGAGGATACGGCTGCAAAGCTTCCTGAGTGATACCTGCATATTTCTCGTTAACTGGTATGTATTGATTTGACTACTTTATTCTAATTTGGAGATGGTTATGTTATTACCTTTATAATGAAAATTCGTAAACCCTTTTTATACTCCTGACAAAGAATAAGAGTAAATATTATTTTTTCATTTTTATTGGGTTAGTCAAAACGTATTATTCTAGACTAGCTCTTCTTTAAATAACTTGATATAATGTTTTTTAAAAATTTTGTTGTATTGATATAATAAATTTGCATCATCACTTCACGCATGCATCGTCCAACTCTTGACCTATACCCATGTTATTGACCGTTTCCCGTTAAATTTGGGACTGGTTCGTGTGAAAATTTGAGACAAAGTGCTATAAATAAGCGAATGTACGTTTTCAACAGTCGTTCGTAATGTCGGCGTCTCATCAATGCACACTGCAGCCGGCACGGAATGACAAGGAGCTTCATTGAAGCCAATTTATAACGCCTGTGATACGTTTACTCGACTTTTAACATATTCTCGGAAAGGATACGTTCCAGCTGGACTGCAATTCTAATGGCCTAAGTCGGAGATGGACAATACACTTCTATATAGTAAAATATTCAGATTTATGACCCTTGGTTTCTTTCCCGTTTGCTGTTTGCGGAAGACAGGATTAGACATTTAGATTTATTAATAGAATCTGTTTTACAAGCTGTTTTTAAGACTAAAGAGATAATTTAGTTATCGACTATGTCAATTATGTGATGTGAGATCAATTGATTACCGCTGAGAGTAACCAGAACTGAAATCAAGGTTCATCACACTATATCGTATATTGTTAATTGCACTGTCACTGATTTTAGGTGGAAGATGCCCGCTGTTGAGAATATGCCTTTTTAAGAATCTCTTTGCTTATCTGTATTAACTACATTCAGCGCCTCCTAAAACATTAATCAGATCACTAATAAGGAAACCTTATAATATGCTTCAAGGGACATGACGGCTGTATCTCACTGCGCAAACAGCTTAAAATCCTTACTACATTAGGCAATAAGAATTTAAGTCAAGCTCTAGCGTATCATTTCTTCAATATCTCTTTTTTAGAGAATTAATGTTTTTACATTGAAAGTTTTGTAGCTCCAAGCTTTTTAAATGTAGCTTCAACACGTGAACGGTATGGAGTCCAAACGGCAATTTTTAATTAACTTTAACAGGCGTGGAAAATGGAAATAATTCAGAGGTAAGCTGTCGGTAGCTGTCATGGTTGTACTTCTTGTAATCCTGTCGCTCCATAGCATTCAAGACACGCGCACCGGCGGGATCGTGAGCTGCATGAGCTAAACAAACCCAAATCGGTGCAATAAAAATAAGTCTTGAATATTCGAAGATAATGAGCGCCCGTAATCAGGATCCTCAATAAATTGCCGTTCTGACAATAGTCAATTTGTTATGTTAAATAGCAAACGATTCCATGGTTAGCTAGCATTAGCTTTGTTGTTAGGTCGCTTTTGCAGCCGGCTATTTAGGTATGTATTATATATAAATATTGTCTAGTAATATATAAAAACTTAGCATTATTTGATTTTGTATCGTATTCCGAGTACGAAAATAGGCCAAGAGCTAGCTAGCTACATATGTATCTATTCGATTATTCCTCCCAGTCTTTCCTACTTATATTTGTGTCATCTCATCCATCCTCTCCTCGTTGCCTCGGCTTTCTCCCCTTCTTTATATTTTGATTATTGTTTTCAACTTGCGGAGTCCGGATCCAACAGCCCTGCGATCCACTAATCCTTTGCGGCTATAATAGTGGCTGAGGGCGACGACTTCTCCATACAAATAAATGATTGTACATTACGTTTGTATCCTTTGCTTTTTATTCTACATAAAACTTTTATAATAATATACTCTAAAGTTAGGAATAAAGCAAGTTGACGTCTCGTTATTGGGAATTAGAAATCCAAAATTGCTATTAGAATCGTTATAAATCAAAAGTGTATCAGACTAAGAAAATGTTACTTTGACGATAAAATATCTTAGGCAAAACAAAGCTCAACTGTTTATTTCTATTTTTTACAACGCATTTGACTCGTAAAAAGGTTATTTTTTTAACACAAATTTAGTTTAAAACAAACAGCGCATTATAACGCATATTAATGAGCATTCCGGAGGTCTTTTGGTAACATTGCGAATAATCTGTTTGTTACATCGGACAGTTGATTACTGATAAATATTAATTACACTACCGTCTCGATGTAATGACCTTGGATGGTTATAAAAATAACGATAGCTAGATTAAACAGTAGTCGCCGCCGATTTGACCGATATAACATTGAAGTTGAAGATTCGAATTTGCATTGCGCACACGCAACACCAGCTATAGGTGCTGGAGTTCGCGTTGGGATCGGTGTCTTTCTACTGATGATACGATCAATTACTATGTCATAAACTTAACTAAATGGTTCATAACAGTCAAATTTGCGGGCCCGCACGTCGTTTGGGACGCTGTTTGTGCCGGAAACGTACAGCGACGAACATTAGTATGGCCGGCAGGGTCCACTGATTCACGCAGACGCTCTGCGCTTCTGAACTCTGATTTTATCTCTACTTTGGGATTTATCCCACACACAACGGTCATATTTACCTCTTTTTTTTCATATATATCATTATTAGTCGATAGATTACGAATGCTGGATATTACACACACCAAAAACACTCCGCTTCTCTGTACTCTCCTGCTTTATAATTAAGTAATAATTCTATACAGTTATATAACATTAAAGAAGCTTCTGGTCTATCATTTATAATCGCAAATTTTGTATAAACTTTCCATGTTGTACTTTATGTATATGAATTAAGCTATTTTTTCATATTAACTGAAGTAAATAAATAAATTATAGTTTAGTCCGTTGGCAGAATAATCATTATTTCTAGGAGATAGTCTTGTCAAGGAAAATCACTTGGAATCCAAGAAAACGCATATAACTTAGTTTATGTCCCTTAGCAATAAATATGTAGCACTTGATACAATCTACTGGACGATAAAATATATTTTCTAGAAAGAAACGCTGCTGTATAGCAAAAAGCAAAATACGTTTGAAACTAAAAATGTTTTTAGATCTCTTAGCT
>DWLS01001644.1:0-20825 GCA_018246255.1 Pachliopta kotzebuea | reverse complement strand
GACTCCTCGTTTTTAATAAGGACAGCTAAGGAGTGGAACAACTTGCCGGCGTCAGTGTTCCCGTCCAATTACGATGTCAGCGTCTTCAAGAAAAGAGTGAATAAGCATTTGCTAGGATAATGCGCTTTACCATCATCGACCATATCTTCACTTAACACCAGGTGGGATCGTAGTCAAGCATTAACCTATACATTCGTAAAAAAGTGTTACAAGGCTAGCGGTGATCGGCTCAGCAATTAAAATTTAAGATTCTTTTTCACATAAATTCATTTCATAATTTTTAATTGTACGAGTTTTTTAAGGATTACAATAGTCGGTTAAAAAAATCTGAAAGTAATCGAACTTGAAGATATGAACTAATTGATTCGAAAATGGATGAATTCAAAGTTAGAAATTTCATTAAAACTTCGGTTATCAAGTACGGACAAAGTTAACAAAATACAAATTCTGTTTAAGACATAAACTATTATCACAACATTCAAAGGAGTACAGTTTCTTTAGAAGTTAAGAAATAATAATTTAATTTAGTAATAAGAAATAATACGTTTATTGGAGAAATAGATTAGGTGATGACTGCGATCTTCCCTAAAAGAGGCCTTTCTGTGCCCAATTTTGTTTTTAGGTAAAATTATTCCTAAAGCTTTATTAAGAGACAAATTTGTCGTTCTAAAGTCATTGACAGCCGTGAGGTTAATGAAGCTATGCCATATAATTGGAGTATCGATGGCCTGATGTTGACACTTTGACATTTTGATAATAATGTAATATTTATTCACTCACTGTACATTGTATATTTTTGTATAAGAGTTTGTGTTCATTACACATGTACTTGAAATGATAATGGTGATGATACATGTAACCCGGTGTACAATAAAGACATTTTTATTATAATTACATCGGAAAAAGTTTTACTCCAAATCCTCGTAAGGTTATTAATTCTATTCTATTGCTATATTATTGAATGTGGTATTTTCTGTAAAAATTTTGACATTTCGGCAGGTATTGAGGATTGTGGCTTTTTCCGTTGTTAAATATATATTTGTTGGTAAATTTAATAGTTTTAAATATAATGTTACAGTATTACGCCAGTTGTGGAGTGCACCAACAGTACAATATATACTTTGTTCATCTTCTAAATTCTTGGGATTTCTTTTTTTAATTCTGTGTATTTAGTAATTTTTTCGGCAATTGACTTTTATAAATTATGAGTGTGAGGGACTGCTATATCTACCAAGTAAACCTGTTTGTTAATTTTGTCTATAAATGTTATACCTGGATTATTATTATGCATATTTTTGTCAGTAAATATAGCTCTTCAAAGTATATTTTGTGTATTCAGTTCTCCAGCACTGGTTTTGGTTCATATTGATAGTAGAGATGTAATTTCTCATTTATTAACTCATAATAAATGGCTAATTTTTGGTAAACAATTTGTGCAATTTGGTTATGTCTGTGAGTGTAGTCTGTCTGAGCAAGGGAAGGACGTGCACCAGTGATTTGTTGGATAGTTTCAGGTTGACGATTACATTTCCTGCATCTATCACTTTCAATATTGACATCTTTAACAATGAATTTTGAATAATTTTTGATGTGAGTGGAGTGACTTGATCTTGAATGGCAATCATAAAACCCTCAGTTTCTGGAAACAAAGAGCCTAATTTTAGCCATTTGTTCGAAGCTTCTGAGTCAAAGTGTATCTGTTCTAAGTCATGGAGATGCCGACCATGTATTTCATTTTTCGCCCGTTACAAAATTTTTCTTCTATATGATCTAGTACTCTTCTATACTGTATTGTTAAATTATTTTAATTGAGTGGTGTGTAATTATCGTCCAGTTCTAATATTGCTGTATATAAATTGCTACCTGACTTTGAATAAACGAAATCTCTGAGGTTCCTGATCTGTCCTTCTCATAGTATTTTTAGATCTATTAATCCTTTATCACCGTTTTCTCTCTTTACCGTCAATCTTTCTCTATGTGATTTTAGGTGTAAATAATTGTTCTTGGTTAATGTTGTATTTGTTTTTATCTCTAGCCGTTGATTATTTGAATATGTTCATTTTATTACTGCAAATGTGTATGTTAAAACTGGAATAGCAAAAGTATTTACAGCTTTAAAAAGATTTTTTTAATGAAGTTGCCGTTTACATATTAAATTTAGCTGTTTTATTATTATTATTATTCATATTTAGTACAAAATAAATGGTTGACAATAAATGAGCTGAAATATTTGTTTTTATGAAATATAAAACAAAAATAATAACTATGCGTGCTTTTTCATAAAAAAAATGAAATAAGGGAAGGTTTTACGATTTGTTTTATTTCCACATTTTTTTGAGAATTAAAAATTTTCAATTAAAATAAATACACAATGTATTAATTTATTTTAGCTAAAAACATTAATCCTTAGTGTTCGGCCATTGTAGACGCTTTTCCTAATTGCCAATTAATATTTCATCACCATTTTATAGACTAACGCTTCATCAATTATTTAAAATTTAATGAACCTTACAATGTAATTTATACTAAAGAGTACGCATTGTTCATTTAATTCTCTGAAATAAAATCATTAAAACACTGTTTTTTTTTTAGAATACATTGATTAGATAAGTTAGAGTACTTGTATCATGCGTAACAATTATTTTTTCCTTATCTTAAAAGAAATTTCAGTTATATGTGAAAGAGACGATATTTTTTAAAACAAAATTCAAAACTTTTTATAATATATATTGTATGTGTTACAGTTGTATTGAAATACAGAGCAAATATTTCGATAAATACTCAATAACATTCGTTACTGTGAGTTCTGTATTTGCAATAACTCCAGTTGCATAAGCGAACTAGAAAGCTAAAGCATAAGGTTTTCTAATGATAAAAGCTTGTTCTGAATCAGATTTACTAGATAGCAGAACAGCAGAGGAAAATCTATTTAAATCACGTAACTATATTTTAAAAATGCTTTAAATATTTTCATATATATTTTTTTAAATATTTTATTTTTATCTACGGCACTTGGCCTCAATTTTGCTGGATGCAAAGTAACAATGCGGTCTAAGTGGTGGAAGCGCTCCGGCCCAGAAAATTTTAGCTTTTATATGTTGACATACAACAGTATAACATGAAGGACATGATATACAGCATGGTGATACCAAAGATTTACTATATAAAGATGGTAGTTCGGGAGGCGATTTTAAAAAATCCTACCACCAACCAAATTAAACCACAATTATTCTCCACATCTAACAAAGCTTTTTTAAGTTACACTACAAAATTTTGAAGTATGTTGATTTATAGCTTAAGGAATTTTATGTTTCACCAACTTATGCAATTTACATGTGTTTTAAGTTAAACATTTTAATTGCCAATGGAAAAATTATACGTTTTCTTTATTGTATCCCAGAATGCATACTCAACATAAAATAATTTTTTTAAAAGATATTATATTTAATCTCTTTAAACATTTCCAAATTTATAATTTTTTTTACTGACCATTTGTACATTGCTGTAGGATTTTTTTATAATAGTAAAGGATTTAATTACATTAGTACAGAAAAACTAAGTTCTGCGGTAGTACCAAGTACGTCAAAAATTAAAATAAAAATATGTATCATTTAAGATGTGAAATGAATAGTTCATGTATATAATACTTGCACGTGTATAATGCCAGCAAAGCCAATCTCACCTGCTCGTGGTGCACCCTGCTAATCTACAAACGAGGCTCTGGCTCCCCTTCAACTTGCATTGGTCCAGCGTGGTGGAGAATAGTCTAAATCCCCGCATTATTGGGGGAGGCTTATGTCCAGCAGTAGACGCCTATCGGCTGATGATGATGAATAATTGCATTAGTATGAAGATTTCCTTGGTATTTCCTGCAAGGAGAACAAAACGACATACAAACAATGGTTGCATGTTATTGTTTCCCCGAATGACACAGATGCATAATCGTCTTACCGCACAGATACTCTGTGTAACAGTTGTCTAAATATGTATATTACGATTTTCTTATACAAAATATTTCAAAGGTTATATTACAATGGATTAACACCACCTAATTTCGAGTGAAAATAGGTCTTAGATGGTGGAGCATGCTCGTCTATAGTAATCTGGATGTTATATGCTGAAATCCGGAATAGCAATTATGAGAGCAGATTAAAAATATGGAGGTGGTAACAATCACCAGCCTAAATATAAATTAAATATATACAAAGGAAGACATAAAATTTTATTTAGTCCCAAAAGTATTTGCATGAAGTAATTTTAATATTGAAAATGAAAACGTTAAATTGAAATACATCAAAGTGAGAAAATAAATAAGAGGGATTGGAAAGTAAAAGGGTTAAAAAGCGTAGGATTGCGATTGCCGATCTATTTTTGTAGACGATATATGACGACATCGTTCGTTTGTCACAATGTTTCTTTTTTCACGACAAAATGTTATTCATAATTTAGAAACAACAAAAACGTTGAAATGATTTAAGCAACTGCATAAAAACTTATACTAAAAATGTTTAAGTATCTTAAACAGATAAGAACGTAAGTGCAGCAAAAAATCGGTTATGTGGTACTGGGGGCAGGAGAAGCTGGAGGTCCAGCAGTGGAATGTCACAGATTGATGATAATAATGATAACTATTTGACCTTTTTTTCTACGTTGTCTAATTTGTTCTGAAAACATATATTGATTTACATTTTGTTGAATGTGTGTAGGAAATTTTCGAATACAACATAAATCCCGCCTATAGAAGTTAATTTTTGTTTTACAATTTCCGCAAATTAATGAGGATTACCATAATGTATCAAACTTAAACGGCGTAAAGTTGAAACATGTTGAATAATGTAATAACAAACATCACACATGTAAGTCGAAAAGTTAATAAGTTATATTGTAATATTTCGGAGAATTTCAACACAAGTAATATAATAATTAAACAAGCGTCATACTTAAACAAATATTTTCATGTTTAATTATTGCTTATTTTTGTATCAGTGTTGCGTTTCAATCACTTATATTTGATACTAGATTAATCCTCTTCTTTATTTACAATAGCTGTTGTAAAAATCCGCAAAAACTGAAAATCTTTTGTTTGAAACATAACTTAGTCATTATAATTGAATTTTTATTAGAATCTATCTTGATTGTAATGATTACTTTTATTAAATAATAGCAGCTAATAAACTTGTTATTGATAAAGATTACAAATATTAGATTTTTGTTAGGGCAAATGTAACGCAAAAGAATGATGCTTGAGCCGATTTTCAGAGCAAACAGCGATCGATAGTGAAGTATAAATATTAACAGGGGGTTATCGACCTCAACTGTATTGGTCTACCGCTTCACAAATGGTTTAACCAATAAACATGTGCCGTTAAAATGTTTAATAGGAATACAATACGACATTGGTATATTGGTTTTGTACATGATTATATACTTCTACTATTAATAAGTTTTCACCTATTTTACTCATATTTTCTATAACCAACGAAACGATATGGGTGAAGTAGTTGTAGTTGGAAAAATTAAGGGCGAAATATCACAGGTCCGTTCGTATTAGAACTCAATATTCCCTCTGTCCTTTGATATGCCGAAGATAGAATGGCATGTAGGCGGCCGGTTGATACATCAGTAAAAGTATTTCAAAAGAAAAACGTTTCAGTAATGAAGTGTTTGAAAGAGAGATTTACTTAAATAAAATTGGACGGAGGACGAGTTTGACAAAGGAGGTAAGTATGAAGCTTTCTTATTCTGGAGATACCAACGAATGTCAAAAATCTAGAAACTAAGTTTTTTGCTTAAAACTCATTAATGTTTACATATTAAAAAGAGTTAATATTTTTTAACAGTACAATAAAAATATAAACATACAAAACTGGTAGATAAATATTTATAGGTGATCAAAATGAATACATCGCAGTCACGACCTGTGACAGATTCCCTGATCAATCATTTAAAGTAAATTGCTGAACGCGGACGTGTAATTTGATATATAATGGTTTTTGTTTTAATTTTTTTATCTAAAATGTAGTTTACTCATGTTATATATATTATACAACATACATACAAGGTATTGTACTAAGGTAAAAATTATCTTTCGGGAAGGTCTCCGCTCAACGATAGATAGCAGGCTTTAATGATAAAAATGGAATATTGCATTTCCTTACAGAAACTGTAGTACACTGTTTAATTCTATTACATGAACTGCTGTAAAAGGGAATATATACGTAAAAGTTCATGTAATAAAATTAAGTGGTATACTCGTTTCTAATAAGTAATGATGTACTATTATTGACGTTGTTAAAAGTTGTTAGATAAATGCAAAAACATAGCTCTGAATAATTTTGTGACATGTTTTTAATAACCTGGTTTTAAATAAACGTATTAACTATTAACAAAAATAATTCTGAGTAATAAATGACATCTAAATGTGTTAGTGAAATTTCATATAATATCTGTTTTGTTTTATTTTTAACAGGTTACTGCCATAATTTAGTCATAATAGGTTTTGAAAGATACCTTAGTCTAACTATTAGACGACTTCACGCAGCGCTAAGTTTTCTTTGTTGGCTCGTTGAATACAATCTTTTGTTTCACTTATGAAAGCCTTCTTTTAGTCCCAGCTTTTAACCGACATTTATTAAACGTGATGCAACTTGAATGTATTCTACATTTAAGTATGTTATAGATTCCGTTTCATCACATTGAATTAACTGTTTTGTTTTTATTTTTGATAAAACTTAATTTTTTTTAACATTCATAATTAATTAAATGTTTTTATCGAATATTTTCAATTCCAACATATTTTTTTCTATTGTTATACCTTATATTTTTCTTTTAAATTGCTTAAAACTACTAAGGTTATCTATGTAAACATTATTCTTTTATTATAAATGTGAGACTAGCAGAAGTACGGAATATACCGTCTTTTAATAAAATGGAATGAAAACATCGACCCGTTAAAATCACCACTTAAAATTTGGTTCACCTAGAGCTAAATGAAATAACAGAACGAGCTCATTTACGTCCCCCTTTCGTTTAATCTTTCTCTCAAACAGTCTGTACGATGTGATACTGTTGAAAACTCGTAAACGATTTTTCATTTTTCGCTTTATTGGTTAGTAGATTGAGTAATATCACTGATATTCATTCATACATGGTTATTAACAAATGTCAAAAAGATTATAAAGATGTGACAAAACCTTTGTACATATTAACCCCGAGTTTAAGTGTTTGTTGCTAATTTAGTTTCACAGTAAAATTTTGGCTGATTTTAAAAAGTAAACTGATTCGGGATTGAGATACCGTTATTAACAAAATTAAACAACAAGATGACTACCATCAGAAGACTTCAAGACACAGTAAGTCTATCTAATGATAGGACTATCAACAATAATTTTAAAATAGCAGAAGCGGTGGTGTAATATACAATTAAATAGATGCATTGAAAACAGTAAAATTTTAAGTTTATTACATGTGTAATATGTCTGTGAATATAGGAAATCATTAAACAACCAAAATTATTAACTGCGGTATGAGCATTAAAATTAATTCTTACATCATACTATTATTAACATAAAAACTATAAATTGTTATTGAAATTTCAAAAACCTTGGTAGTAAAAAAATATGTCGGTCGTTCAACTTATTTCACAATTAGCTTGTCACGCTAGGCGAGTAGTGAAATACAATCGATACAAATATGGTACCGACGTGTGGTTCTTATCTTACAATTTTATTGTTTTGTCATTGCTTTAAAGTGAAACTACGGACTGGGAGACATAAGTAATTCATAAAATTTCTTCTTATTAACTTTTGTCTGCCTCGGGGTATATTAATTATAATTATTTCTAACCTTTCTACTTTGATAAAAATGTTTTAACTACAGCAGAACTCGCTTCGACTTCGCATTGGTAAAATTAACAAAGCTTTCTCGCATTTTTTGTGTCTTATATATTTTGCAAATGATGATTATGACATTTTTCAATAAATTTGATAAAATAAAATAAATTACATTTTAAGTCTCTCTTATTTAAATGTAAAATCTTCATAATTAAGAAATCTAATCTTTACTTAATAAATTATTTGGAAGAAAATCTACACTGTTGTAACAAATAAACATTATTCATTAAAATTTTACTAAATAACACTCATTATTTTAAACTTTGTGCATAATAAATAAATAAAATACAACAGAAACAGATGAACAAAAAAATTTACATAGTGTCTGAGAAAGTATTATCTCCTCTACAAACCTTTCGAGTACTGAAGAGAAATAATTATAAAAACAATCGGATACAAAAAGATAACAAAAAAATTTAATAGATTAATATAGATATTATTTGAACTATTATGTTAGGTATGCATATCTTCCAGCCAAAGATATTCAGACTTATATAGTTTATTTGATTGATAGTTGGATTAATTCTTTAGTGTAGTTCTATACTACAACTCTTTTAAAAACTAATAAAGAAAGTAACATGATAAAAGTTATATAGCTTTATCCATTTCCTAGCAGATTTAAATCGTCATTATATTTCATAACGATATTCTTTTTTTTTTGTCAGAGTATCTAATTTTTTTAAAATAAATAACCATTTAAATACCCTGTGGTATTTCATTGTAGTTTTTATATCTGATATGATGGTACGGCCTCTGATTTCTCCAGTGTTATTTATAATAAATTAATATATATATTAATAATTATATAAACAAATTTGAAATATTGTACAACAAATTTAATTGAATATCAGATAGTGAATTAGGGTAAAGTAAAAAGACTGAGAGACTTAAAAAGCGTGAGATTGCGTTTCCTGTCCCATTTCCGTGGGAGACAGTCCTGAGACCGCCTAACGAAACTTCGATTGCTGCGATTTATCGTATGAAAACTTTTTTCGTAATATTGGAATTCACTTTTGGTGATCGCCGAAAACTTTTCTTTCTGTTACAGTTGTTTTCATCGATATTTATTTTTTGATACCCTTTTACTCCCCAAAAACATGTGTGAATAATACTTATACACTTTGATTTTCTTAAAAACTTAATCACCTTACTACCCTGTAGTTTTTTAAAAGATAAGTTAGAAAAAGTAGTAAGAAGCAGTTAATCAACATATGTTTAGCCATTAATAATAATGTTTATAAACCTATAATATTCTATTGATTCCATAAGTTTTTCATTTAAAAAACGTATAAAATTTAAAATGAAAAAATTAATAGTACTTGAATAAGTACTTAAACATCTTAGAGATACTTTTAGTAAACAAGTAGCTTATTTCCTATTATTATGTTAGTGTAGTTAGAATTTTACTTCGATATTTTGTGTTGATTTAAAAATCACTATTATTCATACCGAATATTTGATTCATACGAAATAATTAACAATATTTCTTCATGTTAAGTTCATGTAATATTATTGTAAGGTGTAAAGTTTATTACCAAAGTTTTGGGTGATGCAAATACGGCGCAGAAGCTATCTTTTGAAAAATGGATAGACAGCAATGAATGACGGTAAAAAAGTTTAATTTTCTCTACTGTCGTGTACGTTGATAAATAATTTGGGGTTTGCGCGCCGTCGCAATGTGGACCTCAATCAATCGAGAGCTATTCGTGCTACGTTTAATAAATGCAGCGCAGGAATATTAATTTCTATTAACTCATAAAAATATTTAAAAGGCAACGTTAAAATTCGTTATAATTTAAACATTATTGCATTATAAAAAACACTGAGATGTATATTCATTATTATAATTTCATAATGATTCAATTTTCTATTTTATTATACCAAAATTCTCCGAGAATAATTTTCGCTTGGTAACAGCAGTTTGTATGAAAATTAATAACAATTTAAGGCCTCAAAACGTACATAAGTTAGGGAAAATGACTTACGTTAACATGCTAGTGATAGAATCGTTTCGTACATTCAAACAAATCCTTTGTTAAATGTACTTCCGAACAAATTCGGTTAAAATGTGCCTGTCGTTTTAGGAACCGTTGCGTGTTTAGTTTGTGCATGATTCCTTTTGAACTTTATTCGGAACGTTCGTTCGTTTTGAAACTGTGTAGAGATTATATAAAACTTAAATATTTGTGTTGTTTTAAAAATGTGTTTCATACATAGGTTTGCAACAAATGTACAGAAAAAACTAAAGAAAGCGTGGACAAAACTGCCCTAAAAGAAAAGTTAGATGAAATTTTACTTTGCTGCTAAAAATAAAAGAAGAGCAAGTTGCTTATTTTTTTGCATAAAGATTTTCAAGTTATATATATGAATTCTTAGTGTATTGGTTATAATTGACTGTATTTTGTAGTTTTTGTTTAGAGAATAAATAAACCAAAATTTCTATAGCGTAATATAAATCAACAAACGTACTGTTTTTTTTATAAAATAATATGCATGATGCTAAAATTCGATAGCTAGTGCGCAAGTAACAATCAAAGTAATAAATAAGTAATGTATAATAGCGAATCTTTCACTGACGATTTACACAAGGATACTAAACATATGTATTCTTATAAAATAAAATTTTTATGTTTAAGGATTTATTAATATAAAAATTTGATTTAGTAACAAAAATATCGATTAGATTTTAACAGTATTTGAATTAAGTACACTTTTATTTCGATGAGGCCAATATTTATAACGCTAGCCGATAATCACGTGGCGCTAGTTGTGATGGTATACACTGCGCCACAATACGCTCGTCGCCTTGAGACACAAGGTGTTAAGTCTCATTACCCCAATAACGAGGTACGTACAGGAATTTGAATAAAACAAAAACAACTAAAATCGCATTTTTATTTTTTATTCTGTGTTGAAAACTGTTTAATTTAAAATTTAAGAGCTTTCAACAGAATGTTTTAAAAGAGGTGTATTGCTTTGTATCCATTGTTGTGGTAAACAAAACAATGTTGCTGATGTGAAGCCACTGGCTTCACAATCACTGACCAACCTGCACAGTCTGTTGGAGTACTTACTTTAGTCTTACTGAAAGCAGAATATTCCTAATCAAAAGGCGTTATTATATTATTATCAAAGTATGCATAGAAAGATTACTTTACGAAAGCCATTCCATAAACCAAGAAATCAAAACTTGGCCTAGTACTTAACATTCAAAAAAAAATTGTGTGCTTTATGATAAGTATTAAATCAAATTTGCGTCATCTATTTCCTTATATAATAGGTATATAAAAATGTTTGTTTCCTCAAGATAGGAGTCAAATTCTATTCACATTTCACATTCAGCGAATACATTATTTTTTCTCGTAACCTTTGCTTCTAAATGCGTATTATTGTTATTCAATTTGCAAGATAATGGAAAAAGCTTTCTGCTTCGTTTTATGTGAATATTATATTCAAAGCTTAACTTCTCTGAAATTGCTTTAAGTGGACCGAACACATGAATTGTGAACAATTAGTCACACTAAAAGCTTTGTTGTGTATTAAATGTTTCTTTGATTTACCTTTGCCAAAGTTTCTCTTTAATTACTTGTAAAAACTTACTTAACTACATTTGTCATATTATAGCTACAGATTATAAAACACGATATTTGGAAGAGACTTCCACAAAGTTTTAGGCAAAAAATTTCGTCAACTTAGTTTTAGTTTTGTTTAATAAAGTATTGTTTTATTCTGATAAATAATGTAGTTAAACCTGGAGTTTTTCATAAAATTATACGTAACAAACACAAAATTAATTTTAAAATCATGTATTGATTTTTTTGCGTATGACATCAGTAACCAATAGTGCAAATTATAAAATAATAATTAAAAATTCAGATTTCGTAAATAAACCATTTCGATGCGCAAATCTAAATTTTGAATAACTTTATAAGCCATCACACAGATTGAATCAGGGATTGATGGATTTGGGTCGAGGCGAAAGGGTTAAATAAATTTCACAGCGGAAGGACTATTTGTAAAAAAATTACAGTTTAATTAAGTGTTCTTTATTCGTTAAAGATACCTATCTTATTTAAATTACTACCTAGTAAAGAAGGGTAAATCGTTAACAGCGTGTGGTTATTTATAAAAATGTTAATAAACGTCGTCTTCATATGAGAAATAAATGAATTTAAAATTCCTTGATATAGGCTTCTTGAAAATACCAGAAATTTTATTCATGATTAAGATTGAGCAGTGAATCTGAATCATAACATCTGATTCGCATTTGAATATCAAATATCATCCTCCGTGTATGTAAGATGATACTTAGTTAAATGTAATATAGTCAACAACCAACACAACCAACGTATCTTAATTAGTATATTAACTATAAATTTTCGAGAATACGTCATTAAATATTTTATATAGTAAGGTTGAATTAAAGAAAACGTAAGACCCGAGAAAGATTTTTGGACTAGTAAAATTTAAAAGTAAAAACTCATAAGGAGGCTAAAGAAAAATAAGATTTTTGCTGTTGGATTAATGCATAAAAAATCTTATATTTTGAAGAGAAAATCTATTTTGATCGATGGAAAGTAATGTCCTTATTGATAAGAAGTGTGATTGTGTTTATTATTTAGACAATGGCACGATCGCTCCTTCGCTTTAAAATTTTAAAGATAATGTTAATACACTGGTGCTTGGAGACAGATTAAGGTTAAGACAGCTATGATTTACATAGACGGTGTTTGCTGTCAATCACCTAGCGCAAGATAAAAATAAATATTCTCTTATGTATTCTTCCTAAACTGTGATAAAAAGTGATGTATTCATGGACTTATAACAACATAATCATGAAATTTATAACACAATGGAATGTGTAAATAAAATAAGCTAAGCCTAAGAATGCTCCAGTAATAATGATCTAATGAGCCACGTCAGGAAAATTGAGAATTATTCTCGAAAATGAGAAGATTGTACGGTTGAACCACATTTAGTATTCCACGCCAATTTTCTACCTAACTACGTTGTTACATAAATAATTACTTTTGACAACGGGTATCCTTACAAATGTTAACAATTTTTTTTAAATACTTTACTGTTTATCAATAGTTAGAATAAGTAAAAAGCATACCACAGAGATAAAAGATGTTCATCTAATATACATGGCTTTCATTTCTGTAACTTTATAAACCATAGTATTATGAAGGTAGATTGCCAATGAAGATGATATTTAGCCTAGTCTTTATCACTTCATACATATGTGACTGCGGATACTAACCGGTGGACTATCAATGTACAAAAAAGTTAAAATATTTAATAAGGTAACTTTTTTTTAGTGCGATGTAAGACTGTCGTTCATTAAATAATATGAGAAGTAATTTTTGATATCTGTTAAGGGAACGAGCATGATCGCAGAAAATTTCATTAAAATATTCACATAAAACTAGTCATGGGCTTAAATTTTGGCGGGTGCTGTATGCTAGTGAAACTACTGGGGTAATGAGACTTAACACCTTTTCTCAAGGTAACGTGCGCAATTTGGTGTTGTGTTGTATACTTTCTAAATCAGCGCCACATTGTTATAGGCAAGAGTATCACTTACCATCAGGTGAAGGCTCTTGTCTTCTCGCCTCGGCAAATAGAAAAAAACTGCTCCTTTTCCCTTTATTGCTATTAATATTAAATATAAAAATTAAAACTCAATTAAAAGAATCGTTTTATGAATAATGTGTTAGTGAGTCAACCACCAGATGAAGGAATTTCTATTAGACATCATCATCATTGAGTGCCATCCTCAAAATAAAGTTGGGCGATCAGTTGTAGAAAACTATGTCGATCCATTGCTATTCTTTTTAACGAAGAATACTCGAAATCCGCCCACTCTCTTATGTCGTCAAACCACCTTCTTCTTTGTCTTCCGACATAAACTATTTATTGGAGCATGTTTTGTTTGTAAATTCCTCACAATCAGGTATTTGTCGCATTTTTATATTCCCCGTAATTTTTCGTTCATGTTTGTTTGAATTATAAAGAGTGGAAAAATATTATAAAGGATCCGTCCCACAAGTATTAACACAAAATGTTTGTCTTCAAAGGCCCTGGAGTACATGCATATAACATCTAACAATTATATACTTTAATCCTTTAGCTTAAATTGAGCCTGAGTTAATAGGACTGACAGTAGTTGATAAGGCTTTTCAAAGCAACTATTATGAGGGTACCTATTGTCCACATTGATTAAGGATGAATTAAATACGTTATAGAGCTTATTGTTAAAATTAGTAATTAAATAATGAAAAATCGATTAAAGGCACACTAGTTGAAATTTTTATATGCAAATTAGCAACAAATATTATATGCTTTCAGCCTTATTGTTTATGAACTATTCGTTTAATATCATGATATAATTAATAATTATAAGTTTTTTCTACATTTGTTGACCCTCAACTCTGTACTAAACATATGAGTTTTTTTTATTAATAAAACTAAATAATAATAAAATCTGCTAATGTAAGATTGTACATTTTTATGTATGTAATTATAAAAAAGATTAATGATAATATCCATTATAAACTAAAATTTAGGTTAATTTTTAATATAACATTTTTTTTCAAGGTTTGTTCTTTAGTACTTATTTTATTTGAAGAAAAATATAATTTCTAGAACTATATGTTTAGGGGTTACTTTTTAGTTCAAATTTACCATAACATATTTCATCATCTGTCGATAAACCCATAATGCTGGATATAGGCCTTCCCCAAAGATCTCCACTCCAACCGGTCCTTCGTTCTCTACATCTTGCGATTTTCACCATGTTGTCCACCTTGTGGAGAGCCTCCCAGCATTGCATTTACAGGTATGCCGGCCGCTACTCTAGAGCTTTACTGCTTCATCGTACCAACCATAATACATTTATTTATGCAAAAATACACACAAATTTATTTCCTAAAATTTGTGAATAAATAATAAATGTTTGTGCTCATTTTGTTGTTAGTTTAAACATGACGGATATAATTACCTATCTGATAAGAAATAAGAACTGTAGAAAAAGATAAATATGATGAAACAGTTAAAAAGTTTAATTGAACAACTCAGAAGTTTTCTACAAATATCACCGTTTCAATTATAAACGCAAACAGATGTCTGTCGAAATGCATTTAACGCGAACATACAAAAGCAATTACTTAAAAGAAGGAATGGTTAATGTCAATTAAAACGGAGCTAAATTTTCTAGTGAAGCTTCTGTTATTCTTGGCGGAATGAATCGAGGGTTGAGGAATTGGACCTCCGGGAAATTTATTACAAACTGTAATTTTAGGAAATATTCCATGTGATTATATTCATGTAATAGACTAGCGATAAATATGACGGTAATAATGACTGTTTCATCTGTCATAATTTCTTTATGAAGTTATTTTTAGAATTTTTTATACAATGAAGCAACAGGAGAAGATCGTTCACCTAACATTGTAATTGACATTTGTTTGGATATACAGCATCACATTTTCTTCGTCGCTTTGAGATCTAAGACGTCGAATCAATCATTCTGGTAATATAACTAGATAAAGCACTGTTGAAAACGAAACACAACATTGCATTTTAATATTTAGTGGCAGGAATAGTTATGGATGTTGCAGCTACTTCGGTGGTTTCTAGCACCACTTCCTGATTGCAGGTCTTTAAAGAAGTAAGTGATCGAATATATTTATCTTAATTACTTAAAAACTCGAGAAAAAGCTATCAGTAAATTTAAAAATTGATGACTAGGTATTTACTGTTAATTTTGTACTTATTTATCAATTTATTTTCTATTTATACATAGAGAAGACTGCATCTCTGTGTGTTTTTTTCAAGAATTTAATGAAATAGTTTAAACAATAATATTACACTCGTATATGTCGCCAATGATAAAAGTACTTAAAAGGTACAATCTTCTGTTCATCATAAATTTATAGCAGACAGCTAGTGTGCACAAGGCGACTCCCACGAGGTGCAAAGTTTGTATGTAGTATATAAAAGTTTGCTTCTAAAAGTTAAAACTTTTTGTTAACTGTAAAAACTAAAAGAAAAAACTGTATTCCCACTAGTACATGATAGGTGAGTAATAAATACAATTTAATTTTATTATCTAACTTTTATTATTTCATATTTAGTTGTCTCCAAAACCTTATTACTGAGACAGAAACTCTTAAAGATGATAAAAAATCCTCTTATTGTGTACTTTCCTGTTTTGTGTCAAAATATTGTATAACTGTTAAAGAGGTTATGGCGTATTAAATTTAGATAATTGTTCAAAAATATTTTATTTAATATTTCAGTAATAACAATACAACGTTAAAGAACAGACAACAAAAAATATTGGCAGGCGGTAAATAAATATTTTGTTTTAGTTTTGAAATCATATAAATAAAGCTTTTAGGGGATTTTATTCAGTGAAATAATGAAGTTGAGCTATTCATTTATGAATAAAGTTTATAAAACTTCTAATTTCTAATTGTTAAGGTTTTAGCTTGTTATTTGTTTACTTAACTGGAAGATCGCCAGATTGTAAATCGTGTGATGCTCTGCACCAACGCCAATGACATGTTATAATTGAGTTATTTGAGTCGTTCTTCAGAAGCGTCAATATTTAGTTATTTTAAGATACGGAAGATGTGTATGTGTTCTTTGTTTTACCTGGTACAAATAGTTAAACCTGGCTTTCACACGTTATAAGTTAACTGATAGTATAATGTACACAATATCTTACTAAATATTTTTTTTTTATCTAGTCTGTCGTTTTGTATACGCAATATTTTCACTTCGATTATGACTCTGTGATTTCTTTAGTTGTCTTTCAATGTTATTCTAATATAACTGTTTACAGTTATTTCTAATTTCTATATACTATGTAAATAGAAGGACCCAATTTTGCATATTAAAGTTTTATATAAGTAGCATATAATTTTTTTTTTTACATTAGTTGTTTATGCAACTGTACATATAATACTTCCGTGCATGCGGCATATTATAATACTTCAAACAATCGTTAATTATAAATACGACATACTTTTTAACATGCATTTGTAACTAAAATATAAATTATGGCTAATAACTAAAGTCGCAATGCGGCTGTTCTGAAATTCAGGGCCTGACCTCATCTTTAATGCAAGGCGCAGGAGACGACGACCTTACATTTCCTGTCATTATGAAGTGACATTTGAATATTTTATAAGTTTAAATAGTAAGTACATACTACAATTATAAATTTGTAAAAATACTAAAACAGAAATTAAACGTGAAATAATATTTATTTTTATATAGCCCTTGGCCATGTAGCGTATAAAAGCCTTGGTATTTTGCCTTTTTAAATATCATGAAGTTCAATAACTATTTATTCATTCTAACAAACGACGCTCATGTCCTTGAGACGAAAGATGATGATGATGTCCTTGTATCTACCCTAGTAATATTACAAGTTGCAGCGCCTATTAACACAGTAATGCTTGAACCGTATTAATGTTAGAGGGCAAAAATAACCTTTGTCTATCCCATACCTAGAGTCACAAGCAACGGAAATTTATTTGTTATAACTTTTGTCTAAAACATTGTTGTTTCGGAAAGAGATTATCCAAAGGAATAATATATTGTTGTTTACAAAGTAGTTAAGGTCTAATTAGTTTAAATAATTTATTTTGAAATGAAGGTATTAATTTCAAGCTTGTCGTACTTACGTGAGTCTAGAGTAAAGATAATCAAAATATAAAGAAATCTAAACACGGACTTCACCGATTCCTGTCTTAAATAATGTATCACATGTGCTTATCAAAAATTTATGACATTTGGTCAGAACGGGATAATGCGTTTATAAATTATTTATTGTAATATAATAATTGGCAATGTTTTGATTTTTTTATTCGACGAGGCGAGAAGACAAGAAGAAAAGAATTGCGAATTGAAAAGCGGTGGTACCTACCTAGAAGTCTCCAGCAAAAAGCGACCTACCACCAGTAAATCTGTTTTTCTCGTAATTTTCTAAACAATATATGTTTTTAAGTAAAAAAATATTATACTACAAGTGTATTTCAGTTTATATTCATACTTGAATCAATTTCATTGTTTTTTCATTATTACTAATATAAAAGAATTTATTAGATAAATCGTCAGTGAGAGAAATAAGAATCAATATTTTTATTATTAGTTTATTAGAATTGTGAATATGCTAGAGCTTCAATTGAAATTTCAGAAGTCTGAAATATTTTACAGGTATTCTAATTTTAACACTATTATAGTTGCAATTACAAATATTTCGTTGATATTAAAGTGAACATCAAAGCCTATTGAAAAGTCTCTCAAGAAACTTATTTGCTCCTGCTCCGAAACCTCAAATGTAATATTGAAAAAGTTGATGTATAACAGGTTATATTGTAAATAAATTATTAATATGAAATAAATATTTACTTCTGGTTTAAATTTGACTTTTGCTTCAAGTATCATCTATCATCAGGTGAATGTTCACCTCATATCGTAGAAAATAAACGAAAACGAGTTTATACCATATATTTTTTTAGTTGATTCATCTCTCTGCTTCCAGTAAATGTTATGACTTATTTTTACACAAGATCGAAAAATGTTTTACTTTAGAAGACTTGTTAATCCATCAATTAGAACTTTAAATGGGACGACATTTATCAACAAAGAAGTAACTTTAGCACTAACAGTTAATGTTGAAAGGAAAGTTTAAGAAATTTCTGTTTGATACAATAATGGTGTCTCTTGTAAATATTAGCAAATTCATCATTTATTTTGTTATACTTCATTTCTTTCATCACTTATTTTGAAACATGTAATACAATTTTACATTTTTTAACAGTATTTTTATTTTATGTTAGAATATGCACAATGTTACTAAATTATACTTTTGTAATATTTTACTTGATGAAATATGTACGTAATGCAAAAATGGATATGTACACTAGTCTGGTTAAATTGTGTTTCTTCGAAAATGTCTCTTCCTAAAATAAATCTGTCAATGAGTGAATTTGATAAATATTTTATCGTCACCTACTCTATTAAAATCATGACAATTATTGAAAACACGTCAGTCCCTCTTTAACTTTAATATTTACATCCGGCGAATTTCACAAAGCTGAAAATCTATTTGAATTAGCGTTTCCATCAATTCAGAACCGATACGCAGAAGGTATTGGGAGATAATAGAGATCGATGTGATTGAATCAGTTAGGCGCATCGACGGGTTTGCAGGTTGGTAGGTTGAGCAAATTTCATTAGAAAGGGCTTAAGGGATAAAAACATATTTTATTCCTCCAAAATTGACGTCACATCATATTTTTGTTTGGTGTGTGCTTAACAGTAAAGACAGTACATCATACAGTTGTTCAAAAAATATTTTAGCAAAAGTAACTTAAAGGGTTGCGAGTCTAAGAATTTGTTAATTTTAGAATTATTACATGTGAATATTAAGTTAAATTAAATTCATTTTAAAAATTGAGTATTCAAGAAAATGTTCATTACATTTTAATTATTTACATTTTCGCGAACGTTTTCTTTTTTCTGGTATGTAAGAATCAAAAAAGGTAACATTGAAATTGTAAGTCATGCTTTACCAGTATTACTATTGTTATTGCATTTTGTAGTAACAAAATTATACTACCACTAAATTAAGGTAGACGTAATGGTAATAAAGTAAGTTTATATATCAACTTATCAGAATAAGGACATTTTATTCCTTTACCACACATAAACTAGAAAAATTCCTCCAGTAATACCTTAAAACTTTTCAATAAAAAATATGTTTATAAAGAAAGGATTACTTTATATAAAGTTAAATAAATAATACTCATCTGTCTTCTATACATGGTGTGTGTTAATTTGAAGTGGAAAGAATTTATAACAAGTTATAATTGATTTATGTTAAGGAAACATTTAAAAAAAATGGAAATAATACACTGAAAAATGAAATAATAAAAAATTATAACTCTTATACTATTTTGGTTAGGTTGTTTTTTACATAGTTTGCAGCTATTAATACATTTTCTTTTTTTTAATAACAAATGGCTTGAATGTAAATAACTTGAAAAGATTAAATATAAATGGAAGAGTTTCATCGAAAGAAAACTACATGATTTATAGGAGTTTTATTTATTTATATACCCCGTGTAAAGGTGGACTTAATGTTTTTGGCATTATCTTCCAATTTACCTTGAGTGATGCAGAGGTCTCATAGGGTAAGTAGGTGCATTAAGAGATTAAAACAAACGCAGTTTTAAAGTCTACATTTTTTGTTCGACACAGTTACTCTTTTGAGAATAACACGGAAAGAAACTCTTTTAAGTAAAAATCTTTAAACTCGTTAAAGAATATTTACGATACTTAAGTATAAAAAAATCATGTATTAGATACACTTTAAAATTGTGTACTTACTCAAATTGTGTACTTAAATGTTCTCGACGATAGTCAATCAAAAACTGACGTCTTAAGAACAATACAATGGTAAAGAAGTATTAACATAAAGTGTTGCCAACCTGTGCAGTTTTCGTTTGAAATAAAAATCATTAATATAAGTCGCGAAGCATTATTAGCAATGTTATTTGCTTCGTGATTTCTTTACTGGTTACAAATTCTAATTTGATAAAAATAATTTGATTGATGCTATGCGCCCAATCTTGCCATAAATATTGAAACAAAGGCTCCTGAAAAAAAATTCTATTGCAACCTTTATTACTTTTACCATGTGTTAGTTTACTAATACATAAATATAAAACAATTTAAAACATAAAAAGTTTATTCGAAGTGCGTGAGTGAAGTTAAGAAAATCCAAATTTCATTGGCTGCAATACAGTCCTTTAAACGTTGAGGCCAGTTATCAATAGTGTGCCGAACAAGTACGGGTTCGGGAGCCCGCGGCACAAGGTTCACCGATAATACGTGTGCGTGCGTGTACTTACC
>DWLS01001643.1:0-20827 GCA_018246255.1 Pachliopta kotzebuea | reverse complement strand
CCGGGCCCGATGAAGCTTTCACGGCCATAAACGTGGCCGAAACCATCGAAATCACCCCAAAAAAAAAAAAAAAAAAAAAGATTGCAAATCGAACATGAGAAAATCTATCCCCTTAAGATCGTCAGATCGTATGTCGACAGCGTTAGGGACTTGAATTTGAACCGATTTCAATTAGCCAAAATGTCCGCCATAAAAGCGAGGTTCTCGGAACGATCGTAAAGCGAAACGACAGTGAGACAACCTGCAATATTGAGCGGGGTCTAAGACGTAGAGCACTCGCCTTGATGAGAAGGGATAGATGTCCCGTCCCACCCAGACTACGGTCACCAATAACTGTAACGGATCCCGCCATCTGCATTGATATCCCTGGACCGGTTTTTCAGATCTGTAGTCTCGTTAGTCAATTGAACGAAAGTAAAAAAGTAGTCTATTCACCTCGGAATTGGATAAAAAAAATCTTTCCTTCTGACATCATTTACAATATAATTTTTTATGACTTAAATTTAGAAATGTATTGCACACACTTAGTATCCTACCACCAGTAGAAGCCATTTTTCATTAAAAACAAAACATCAACAGAATGAGTTTGTTGTGTATATTTGTAATACAATAATAAAAGCTTAGTCTAAAGTATATATACTTATGTATACAAGGCCAAAAACAAAAAACCAACCAGAGATTACGGATAACCAGCGGTAAGGATCTGTTTTTTATTAAGAATAATCTATGGAACGGCTGAACCGATTTTGATCGAAATTACACAATAGATTGATAAAGATATGCCGCCGTAACATAGATATATGTATATATAAATTACATAGTAACGTAACATAGTAGTCCTTTAATTGTTTACTTTTATTAAAAGAAAAAAGAGTTCCTTTCAAACAAATTAAAAAATTAACATAAAAATACAAGTTTTTTCGTATGATGTATATTGGTGAAAATATACTTTTTATTATATAATAATATTTGATTTCAAAATTATTCAACATTCGTAAAGTCCGGCGCTTTTCCATAAAACATTTCGAATTACCAAAGTAATAGTAGTGAAAATGTGCGAAAAATATATATTTCCTGACTAGCGCTATTGAGTTAGCTCCTCAGCCAGTTTATGTATGCTCTTTAATAATACTCAAGCTTTTATAAGTAGATCAAATAGCACTTTATCTACGAAGTATTAAATCAGAAAAATAAACGCGTTTTATAAAAGAGCTTCCAACTCATCTCAATAATTCAATAGAAAAAATGTTTAATATATAATATTAATAAAAAATTAAAAATAGGCAATAGATTAAACACACATTTTTTATAGGAAAATCGTCAGGAATATTGTTCTAGATCGTACGCGGGAACCATTTTTTAAATGATTTCCTTGACATACGATAAGTTAAAATTTTTAACTAACTAAATAAATAACCTGTATGTTGTTACTAACCTAATATGGATTTCCTTTGAATTAAAAATTAATTATTTTTTTTTTAAATTTGAACCATTTATATATATATATAATTATATAAAAATATATTGATAAAAGTAAAAAAATACTAAAAAGATCTCGAACAAATAATTGCTAACAAAAGATATCTATAACATCATTAAAAAAATATAATACACAAAAAACCGTGGAAAGTGATTTACTACCGATTCTCGAAGACAATTTTTGAAATGCATTATTCATAATAAAACTAAATAAAAAAACAATTTTCATATACTAGGTACTAGTTTTATAAACAAACTGAGTGCATGTTAAACAACATCGTACCTCACCATGGTTCATGAACCCAAATTAAATAAACTAAAATAAACAACTTGTTTTCGTATACATTACTACGAAGTATACCAGGATTAGAACAAGGGTCGAATATTAATGAATCTAAAGTTTAATTTGTGGTGAATTAATGGAGATTTAAATCCGCGGGTGTTAGACCCCAATCAATTGGATTAACGAAAATAACTAATCAATAGGATGCTGAATCTGATTACATTGTACATAATTGTCTATATTGCATTGACTATGATTTAGTCAAGTGTGTGTGTGTTTATGTGGGACCGAATTTCGATGTGACCGTACCATGGCCAAACAGTAAGGCAGACTAAATTGAAACTTGGTATTAACATTGAGGTACGGAGTTGGTTCTTAGCCACATCTGGTTCCTATCGGACAACTGGAAGTAGTACAGAAAGTCACTAAGAACTATGCATATTTTTGACATTATTCTTATACAAATATGTTCCTCGTATAAAAATCACTATTTATATGTACTTCCAATATAACCTGCCCACCGGAAGCGGGGCCAAAAGTCACCAACTACCCTACTGGTGCATATTTTTGAAATTGATACATAGCAAAATTGATGGTGAGAGAAACAGCGTTTTTCAGACCACCGTTTATTTCTTTATGAATATGTTTTCGATTTAAAATATCCGAAAATGAGAGCGTTTATTACCAAGTATAAATATTTATTTTAAAGCAATTTGTGATTGTTGCGAAAAACAGTGATACTGAAATGTTATTGCTTAGTTGGCTGGCTAGATAAGGAACAGCGTCGCGAACCGACTAAGCAATAAGGCAGCCAATAAGAATCCATTTGTCAGCCCCGGCGATGTTTATCCGCCGTCGCAATACGTAATCAGGTTCACGACCGACTTATTGTAGACAGGGTATTGACTTTTTAAACAAACGTAGCAGAGATCCAACTACGTTATTATACACGGATATATTTCTTTATGCAACTAGGCGATAAGACGGGGAAGGCGTTCACCAGATGGTAAGTGAAACGCTTGCTTATGGGCAATAATGATGCTTACTCGGCATCATATTGTGACTCATTGGCCTGGTAGTTTGATTAGCTGTGACCTATTTCAAATGCTAAACAACAACAATAGGGAAAGCTGGTGTATATATCTAGGCAAATTTATTGTTCCAAAAATACCACTCCTATTTACTGTAAAACTTTGGACATACAACATTAATAATTTTTTTTATTCGTTGCGGCGATGAAACGAGCAAGACGTTCACCTGGTCGTAAGTGTATATGTATATGGCGCTAATTAAAATGGTATACTCAGCACCACATTGCGCTCATCGCTTTGAGACGCAACGTATTAAGTCTCGTTATCACAGTAATTTCACTAGTACGGTAATGTTAGCACATCACTATTTGACGACATAAATAAGAACTGTGGTGGTAGAAGACGATCTTCACTAACGGGAACCTACCGTCAGTAAACATATTTAACTACCTCCATAGCGTAATGCCTAAGCGCTCGCCTTATACCATGGAGGTCCCTGGTTAATACTGGAGCATCAAGTTTATTTTAGATGTTATCAAAACATCAGTACGTTCCTGCTATAAACATAACAATAGTTATATTTTTAAGATATACAAACTCGTCGGTTGTAGTGGTGAAACGATGAACCTCTGTAGCGGATTTTTGCATTTTCACCACGACCATTTATGTTCATATGTGATTCAATTTATTTTTTATATATATGCACATAGAAATCACAACGGAATTATAATATACATTTTATACATTACACACAACGAAAATTTTTTTTTAGAAAATTGTATAAATTAACATGTAACATTTATTGATGACCACTATTAAGCAGACTTCATTATCACGGTTTTCGTAACAATAACATAGCTTTAAAAAAAGCACAAAGAAAGGAAACTGAATATAATATATATACCTATTTATTAAACATACTTCTAATATTGGAAATAGATTAACTTACTGACTAATTTTTATTAAAACATTTAGTTTATTTTCAAAAAAGTCATCGCAGTCTGACCCTTGGTTTTTTAAATGTGTTATGATTGTATTAACTTGCTCGACTGAAAAGTTGCAGATTTGTGATATTTGTATATAAAGTATTAATATTAAACACAATACAGAACAATTTTACTATAATTGAACTAATAAACGTATTGTGCGATTTCCGGGAGCACAATGCGAAATCGATTGTGGTCGCAAAATTAATGCGTCTGTTTCGCTACAGCAATTTTTTACGTAACCCGGGCCAAATAAAACTATGTCAGGCACCAAATAAATATGTTTAAACATAAATGTTAATATATTAAACAAAAAAAATACTTTTTTAAAAGCTACACTTTTAAACCAAACCATGTATAAATACTTAATCATGTATGGGAAACCCAAGAGACCTATAACCAGTTAATGGTGGTAGGCATCTGTTGCCAAAGATCCTTTAAGTACTTTTTTTTATTTAATGAGTCGACGAGACGACCAAGTTATTCAGCTGATGTAAACGATACACTTGCCCGTAACAACGTGGTGCTAGTCAAAATAGCGCACACAACACCACATTGCATTCATAGCCTTGAGATATGTGTCTCGTTACCCTAGTAATTTCACTAGTTTATTGTTTCTTTCAAATCGGAACACGGTAATATTTGCACATTGCTATTAGGCGGTAGAAATAGAAGTTGCGGTGGTACCCACCTAGACGGTCTCCAACAACAGAGTGCACCAGTAAAAATCACCACATCTTTTATTTCTGACGTTAAACAGTACTAAACACACGTCACTGTATTCTGTGTAGAAAGGCGTTGTAACTAGTTAAATTACTGGGGGTAATGGGGCTTAACATTAAATATTTCTAGGCGACGAACAGAATGTAGAGTAATATACATAATCCTCACTAGCATCACTTACCATCAGGTGAACTTAGCACTTCTCGTCGTTTTATCGAATGAAAAGAACCCATTCAAGATTTATAACATATCAACATAACCATGCTGTCATCATGTGTAAAATATTCCGAAACCCGTGATAAGTAATCCATCGTAAAATTATTATATCGTAAAGTAGATAAAGTCTGCTCGTCTATTTGCAATCAATACTTTTGTTGAAGTTCAATGATTAGGAGCCACAAAAATAAACAATATTTCTTTTTTACTGTTGAATATTATACTACGTAAGGTTTTTAGCCAAACGAATATAAATTTCTCCCCCATGTAATATTTTATACTCAGCGGTAAATGTTATTAATGACTACTGCCACAGCCTGGTAGTAGCTTTCTTTGTAATCCAATACACAATCAACGGAAGTCAAATGTTCACTTCTGTATATAATAAACATATTTTGCAATATTTCTGTTCATTATGCTATATATAACAAGATGATTGTTTCATCAGTACTGTTAATTTTAAATACATTTGTAAGCTTGACGATAATAACAGATCTTACTTGTTATATATACTCTCAAGAGATATCTAAATACGAGGAAGGTCGTGAGTTAGAAGAATATTAGAAGTATTACGATATCACGAAGTGAGCTGAACATATATATAGTATAAGCAATAACACTGAGCCAAATGTTGGGGTAAAATGTTTTTTTAAATATCCAATATTTGTTAGCGACAACACATGAAAGTCATAATAGTTCGACAAAAAACTGAAAAATTCGAAAATGTATTTTGTTTTACCTCAAAGTTTTAAATGTTCAATTTTCATTTTTCCTTAAAAAAAAAAAACTCGATTTGCTGATCTGCTGATGCTGATTTTACATATTAAAAACCATATACACAAATAAATATTATACATCTTTTGATAAATGAGCACCGTCTTATTTCAAGGTTTCCCCTGCAATAAATTTAGACAATAAATATATGGAATAGATACTTTTTTATTTCTAACAACCGAATCAAAAATAGTATTTTTTACCTTATTCATCATTAGTATCTCTAACAAAATTTTATCCCTTAACTACATTAAAAAAGAATACCGTCCGTCTCTAAGGTCAAGTTAGTTCAAACATTGGTGCAGCGGATTATACGGAAACAAATCCTTGACATACTTTCTCTTAATAATACTATAGATAGGATTATATCAAAAACCTCTCTTTACAAGACCAATTATTTATTTATTCTTCAAACTTATTATGCAGGGACGAAGAATGTATTCTCTAATCGTTTCAATAGTCACTTACAAAGATACTAAGATACTAATATACCTTCTTCTTCTACAGCCAATAGAGGTCCACTGCTGGATATTGGCCTCTCCCAATAGAGAGGGGATTATGTATATGTACATATTACATACACACACAACTTGCCGTTAATTTTAAAAATATCATGTACCTAAATTAAACTTCAATTAAATATGCAGCGAAACCATGTTTGAATGTTAAGTGAAAATTTCAACGTTGTTCCCTCTTTGAAAATCAAGTTACTAGAATAAACAGCGTACGTTTAGTTTAGTCATTACGCTTTAAAAGAATTCTGTAAACATTAACATAAACATCTGTATCCATTAGAACGAGCAACGTTTCGTAGATGGTACAGCAAAGAGTCAACTCTTTTAATTTCCTTTTAAAAGCTCAGCAGCATACGGCTCCAAAGCAATCGGATTTTAAATATATTTAAGATAAAAGAAACATTAACTTACAATTGAATAATTCAATTTGTATATGTAAAACACAGACATAGTTTCAAAGATTCTAAAAGTGCTTATTTAAGTATGTTAAAGGATATAATGAGTTGTTGATACTTAATATAGTTTATATACCACAAGTAGCCCATACAAAATTCTGAAAATTTGGGCACCCACAACTCGGGAACCCGACCACATACCAACAAAATTCCAACGGCTCTGATCTTATCCAAGTGAGGTCTGTCTGTATGCCAAATTTCAGCTCCCTGTCCTTTGTAGTTCTCGAGATTGAAAATAGTTGACGGACATTGTCGTTTAAATAAAGATACATGTTATACCATATGTGTACATATGCTATTTTTTTAAAATACTCATGCTTGTAGGGATAGGATTTTTTTTTCTTTTCTATTTTATTTTGTATTTCTCGCACATATCGTTCTTTGTATTCCTCTTCAATTCTTGATTCATTTCCAATCACACTTTTTATTCTCTTTCATTTTCCGTACATATGAGATGGTAATATGTATATGGTATAAAAACTACATATTTATACTAGCACAAACGATATGCTTACTACGTGTTTCCTCCATTCTAGTACTGCAATACTTAATCTGGCGCTGTGCATCGTTAACTGTTACACGGGCCTCGCTTTTCGGCGCACTTGCATAACCAAGCACCAAGTTAATATTACACCCACAAAGACTACTGAACAGGCGAGCATTATTAATCTCTCGACAATATATTTGCAAAGTCTATAAAACCCAAGAACATTATTTATGCGTTTAGAGGCTTTTCTTATTATTCGAATGCCGTTAGTCGGACTGAACCACACATATTTGTTGCGATTTTCCATTTATTACGATCTTCTTTAATAATACTTACTTAAGTACAAA
Organism: Pachliopta kotzebuea; assembly: GCA_018246255.1. Classification (NCBI taxonomy): domain Eukaryota; kingdom Metazoa; phylum Arthropoda; class Insecta; order Lepidoptera; family Papilionidae; genus Pachliopta; species Pachliopta kotzebuea. The sequence continues at coordinate 13,531 of DWLS01001643.1, read as the reverse complement.
GCTTACATTTTTATCGAAAAACGTCTACAAATTACTAAAACTAATCGCTGTAGTTAGCGATACTACTAGTGTCTTAAAGCAACATGGACAAATGTGATGTGTCTCTAAATACCACCCCTTTGGTATGAGCAGATGTATAAATTACGATCTGATGATCTTCCTGTTCAGCTACAATAATTTTCACAAATAACTATACTTTAGTAAAATGTATTTAAAACATTACACCAAAATGTATTTCAGACACGACGAGTTGAAATATTTCTACGTTAATTTTATTCTTAGCTTATCTTGGAAGGCAGCTGTGAGAGCATAATTAAAGGATAAGGTCAGTTGCTTTTTCTTTTACATTTACTTACAAACTGCGCTTGCAAATTCGTGTACCAGCCTTTTTAGTAATCATTGTTATGCTAAAATGAATAATTAAGCAATGATAGTTGTAAAAGTAGATGCGTCTTTTGGATTACATACTTTTGTGTCTGAAACGCAACTCTAAAAAAAACATGAATCATAAATAGTCGTCGTAATATTACGGTCTTCTATCAGCCGCCGAAATATAGGAGAGGGATGTAATTGTTAAATGTCATTCAGTCAAGACGACGAATTTAAAGAATGATAACTTAGGACCCTGAACAGCCACAGAGGTCATCTTGACAGTTTTGATCTCTTCTCAGGGACTTTTATTTACATGTCAAGTTTCAGCTTTCGTAATCCTTTGAGAACATGTAGGAATATAACGCTACCGACATACAATAAAATTAAACCGCTTACGGTTTAATTTTTCTCTTCTGATAGAAGACGACAAAATTATATAATAAATGTGTACTTTTTGTTTCAGTTTCAATTATTATAATTTCGCATGATTTTTTGAGTTTTTTTGTTAACGTCGCGGGTGTAATATACAACAGTAAAAAGACAGGAACAAAAACATCGATATCAGTTACGGAAGCGTTGTTGTAGGACTAACTGCACCCTCTTGTCTCATCCAATTAATGCTGGAGTAAACTTATTGCCTAATCTCGTCCAACTACGGATTCGACATTTGGACCAATTGCTATGGTCGGCTGCTCTGCGTAATGTAATTACGTAAGTTCTAATAGTGGATACGCTCATTACTTAGTCGGTGTAGCGAATTGAGCTCGTCGCAGTAAAAGGCATCCTTAATTTAATACATGACATAACTAATTTCAAATAGATCAAAATGACTACAAACATTGTTTTATAAAAAATCTTATCCATTAAAGCTCTTTTTATTTTAAAAATTTTTTTTTTATAAACATTAGCTTCACACGGTGTTTTTCTGTGGTTGTGATAACCAGTTATACTCCATTCATAATAAATGTTAACAAGCAGTTATAAATGTTTTTGGTGTTTGACACGAAAAGTTAAAACGGTAACAATATCTATATAATAACCTAAAATTACCTGCAAAAGCTAAAATCACAAATAACGTGGGAGGGACCGGGACGATTTAATCCCGGAGCAACTTCACAACGAAAGTAGCTCATTTTCAGTGCAATTTCACCATGAATAAAAGATTTTCTCTTTCATTGAAAGAGGAAAAGTAAAAAGCGATGTGGAATAAAGCAGTAATATTTCTCGCAGTTGAATTGACTCTAACCAAAGGCGGGGCGAAAATATTCACACCAAATAATGAATTTTTTTTTGGTATTGTTTCCTTTTTTATCTTAATCTTCCATCTTTTTTTACATTAGTGAAACATGCGTGAAACAGCGTTTAATTACTATTTAACATGATAAAGATTTCTAATAGTTTAATTTATTACACTATCTCGAAATTTCGGCTGCTTTGCTTTGTCTTGATCACGGGGAGATTAAGATACTAATTATCCTGTCGTCATGGAGCACCTTAAAAATTATATGTTTAATATCCATACAATATAATCGCAACAAAAACCGAAAAGTTTAAAGTTACCAACCATTTTAAATATAAATAAATATAGACACATTATAATATCCAGTTTGTTTCTACACATAGTACATTGCAATGTCGACATGATAAGATATAATGTAATATGTAATTATAAAACTTATTATACGTTTATCAGTTGTATGGCAATGAATAATAATATAACAAATAATTTAAATTAATACAACGAATGCTATTTAAAATGCATTTAAAGGTTAGATTTTAAAAGATAGAAATTAGAAGAAACTTTTTAAAGGAAACTAAACATAATAATTTTAGGCATAGAAAACTAGTTAGAAAGATATAAGTAGCAACATAATATAACTATTCAATGTTTTCTCCGTTGGTAGATCGACCAAAGCAACGTCTTTAAACAGCCAGGATAATCAAAATAAACAGTGGTAAAAGTGAACTGTGGGTTTATTCAGAGCAAAACAACAAATTGTTAATGGTAACATTGACACAGCGCTGCGCAAACAGCAGCGACGTGATAAATTCCACTGAAACTGAATTTCCGTTGCGCCTACAACGAACCTAGTTAATTAATGTATTTACACTGTCCAATTAACCAGATTACTGTCAATAATATATTTTTTATTACATATTTAAAGCTTATATCACATTAACTTTTTCTTTAAATGATGAAGCGATGAGTCTCTATTAGGACGTCTTACTACGTTGGTACCATGACACTAGTTTTCCCACGACGATCGAAGACCCATAGGCAAGACTTAAGAAGTGGTGGAAACATATAGTGTCAAAAAATATGCTAGAATGACAAGTGATTGATGACGAGGACGATGATAAAGTGAATTGGAGAAAAAAGATTAGGAAAGCTGACCACACTACCATGTGTGGCTAGGAAAAGAGAGAGAGCTGAAGCTATGATATGGTCTGGGAATTCATATGATGATAAATGGATACGCAGAATATAAGTAGTGGTGTTTGTAAAGAACTTCATTATCCTCTTTTTTTTTTTCGGTTGATTTCGATGCTTTTGGCCACTATTATGGCCGCGAAAGCTTCATCGGACCCTGAGCTCGCGGATCCGGACTCCGCGAGCTGAAAAGTATATATATATTATATAAATTATATAATATAAGTGAGAGAAGAGAAACGAGGGAAGAAGATTTGGGAAAGGAGGAAGAGGTGGGAAGAAAAAGGGGGAGATGATAACATAGATACTTATATATATAAACTGTACCTTAACCTAATTATCCTCTTTGTTTTTAAGCATAAGGTATTAAATCTTGCTTCTCTAGCTCTCCACAGCTCTTAATGCAGTCGACAAAAGAATAATCTCGTATGTATGTTTAAAAATTTCATTTCGTATGTTTTATTGTAAAACTGTTTCTGAATTACCCACCCGATTAACAAATACAATCATTGGCCTTTTAATTAATTAAACAATATATACGTATACGTAAACGGGCGTGTAAATGTGCCTTTTCAATCGTGTAACAAGTGCCGTGTATCTATAGCGACAGCCACTGTAAACGAAACAAGTGGCATCGCTCCATTCTACGATCAATAGCGATACATTATTATACATTGTACACATCAATATAACAAAGAGTTGTTGTTGCGAATAAATGTTTAACGTAACTAGTTTTTATTATTTATGTCTTTTAATAAATCCATTATTTATTTCGACAAATAACTTAATCATATACATAACATAACTCGCAAAGACAATCTGATTATGTCGAGCGAACTCCCACGGCGGATCTTTATATTATAAACATTCCCAGTTTTCATCCAAAGAAGTTTAGATGCTCGTTCTTAATAAGAATAATTAAAGAGTGGAAGAACTTTTCATTTCTTTAATAGTAGAGAGTGACAGAGAGCTGTGAGAATCGTTGACGATCCCATGCTTACAGACGGTCTCGAAGACCTGAGCCTGAGGCGCGATTTCGCTGCCCTATGTGTCTTCTATCGTCTGTATAATGGGATGTGTTCTGAAGAACTTTTTGAGCTGATACCCACTGCCACCTTCCACCATCACACTGTTCGCCATCGGCAGGGAGTTCATCCTCATACACTAGAACCGCAATGGTCAAAAACGGTCCGGTTTCAAAGAAATTTCCTCCCAAGAACCAACAAGTTATGAAATGAACTCCCTACCGAGGTTTTATCTAAGGAGCCTCAGAATGGAGTCGTTCAAAGAAGGCGTGATAAGGTTCATCCGAGGTCGGCACGCGCCTGTGGTGCCTCCAGTGCTGCAGGCTACAGCAACTGCTTACCATACGGCAGGCCCTATCCTTTTTTGCCACCTTATTAGTATAAAAAAAACTTAATAGACTGTTACTTGTACTTTGCGTGCACTTATCCAGTACAGATCACATGACTAATAAACGCCAGATGGGATTGAGATCCTGCAGTAACATTTTTGGAACAAAAAAAAATAAAGAAAATTTGTACGTCATAAGGGCGATATGTACTTCAATGAAAATTTGTTTGATGAGGCAAAGCATGTGGGTCAATCGATAAGACACAAGTCACGACAGTCACCATACGGCGTGCCGTGTCCATTGGCCCAGCCAACACGCGATGTCAAAAACACATTAGTTTTTTGGGTATAAATGAATTACTAATACATGACTCGTTTCGACTAGTATAATCATGAAGACAGCGTATATGAATTTCCTATTAATTTTGATGATAGAAAGATAAATGCTTTATTCATTAAAAAATCAATATTAAATTAGGTTAATACTTGTGGAATAAAAAATCTACTAGAACCATGAAAAAATTTTTAAGATTTATACCAACATTACTCATTTATAATAAAGAAGTTTTATCCAGACAGAAAAAAATAAAAAAAACGCTACACACTCAACGAGGATAGATATTTCTAAATATATAATCTAGCAAACAAGTTTAATAAATTGCTGTATTTACCTTTTTTCTGAACGAAAGATTTATTTGTTGCGGAGAGGATGTCGAGATTTGACATGTAATATTCCTCTACGATGAATATATGCCGAAATGCCCAAGTTCGAGACAAAGAGGGGATGAGTTGGTAAATTTTACGATACAACCCTCGTTATGCAGGCTAGAATGACGCACGCTTTCAGGAACTACGGGTAAATTTAAGTATGTACAAATATCAAGGAAAGCCATAAAATATTTAAAAAAATGGTTACATGTACATGTTAAATATTCATAAATATTGAAAAAAGAACTCTTTTAGAAAGCCTTTTATGCTTTCATATTATTTAAGATCTAGAATAAATACCTTACTTTTTATCTACATCGGAACTTAGAAGTTGTTACCAACTAAGATAACTTAAAAGAAAAGTAATATAAACAAAGACTGATATTTTTAGTAAATAGCTAAATGAAGTTCATTGTGGAAGGTCTAGATCCAATATTGGGCTGCCGCAGGCTGATGAAAATGATGATAATAATTTTAAGCAATTTATATTCAGAATATGATTACATTTCTGAATTATAACTTAAAGTGAGTTTTAATTTTAACTTCAAAGTAACACTAAAATTGCAACGTAAACAAATTTCATGAATTTTACTGCTATCAAGAGAACAAGCTCTTATCGTAACAATGACAAGCGATGCTGAGCACGACCTTTACCGAAGACACTCCATTATTAAAATTCTACAGAACCACAAATACTTTGTTTATTGTTATCTAAGCCTTTCCCTATCAAGAAAACTTCCCGAGGCTTTTCTTAATACTTAGAGTTGTAAATTGAAAACAAAATGAAAATCTAAGTAAAAGATTCATCGTTCTCTGTTCCACCCGCAATAAGTCCATTTTAAATACATCTAAATTAAAAATTGTTAACTGTTAATCATTCTTTGTCGTACTGATATAAAGAAAACTAAGGAATAATTCCAAGAATAATAACTGAAAATGTAAAACAAAGAATAAAGTACTGAGCAGAGAAAGAAATGAAGAATGACCTTTATTTAAAGGTCGCTTTGAAATTATCGCACTGGGCGGCCGTGAAGTAAGTACGGAACCAAGGACGCAGGTACCACTTATTATAATGGCGAAACCGCGATGGGCGTTGTGTATATATTTTCATTACAACGATCACGTGATGCACAGACGAAGGTTATATACAAAATTAAGATTTATGTCTCAATCCCAAGACAGTTTTTGGATGCTTACTGAAATTAGTCATTAAAAATAAAGATCAAAGCTTACCTTAGGTAACCTACATAACGGTAACCTAGTCTTTAGTTACACCGCATTGTTATGGGCATACATTCTTACGAACAGGTGAACGAACAACCTGCTCGTTTACTAGTCGCTTGGTCGAATGAAAAACCTCATTGATAATCCAATTATAAGGTTTTTTTCATATTTTTATATGATTGTGGCATTAATTAACCAATAATCTATGTAAAATTATAGTAATCTTTGTGCATAAATATATACAAGTTTAACAACATTAAACTGTAAACCAGGTTAATTCATTTTATATGATAAGATACAATGGATAGATACATTTAGATAATGTTTATATTAAAAACAACGACATTTTACATACAAAATCGCGTCTCATAATTTCAACGCAATGATTTAGAATGGGGTGAGAACCAAAAACATGAAAACCTAATTATCACTGGTCTCGAAGACAGAAAGCTTCTTTGTAACCATGTTAGCTTTCAATAAAGTTACAAAACTACTGGACTGACGAAAAGTAGCATTTCATACTATAGGCGCTAAACTTTACTTGCTGATTATATCTTTACCAATAAATTATAAAAGTTACCTCTTTGTTTGAAAATAATTTACATATATAAATAATATTACTATAAACAATGTGTTAGTCATGTATCCCTACTTAACAGTCACATAATAATATTGTCATCTTAGTGTAATGTATCAAAGTTTGTACCCTAAAGGTACCGTCCTATGACTACATCTCAAGGCAACCATCACAATATCGTCCTTTGTAAATATCCTAACAAACGCCTCATTGTTGTTTGTCTACTACATAAACTGTATTTTGATTACTATATATTTCAAGTAGACCCAAATCCCTAAATATTTTGCACCGATTTAAGCTGCAAAATACAAAACAACATGAAGGACACAGTTAAAATATAACTAAACCTGAACATTACGCTGTTCAGAATTTAACACTGCAATATAGGGTTAATGTTCTTACAATCAAGTAACCGTATACTTCCTTTGCCTCTTTATATCTCGCGTGCTGAATCTAGGGCAAGGACGTATTACTAAGGTCAGCTCGTTACTCGCTCGCTGACTTCCTTCTGTGTACAGTTGTATAAAATAGATTTAAAAAATAACAATGCATATTAAATACGAAAATGTGTAAAGAATGAACTACTGAACATACTGCTTTGAATACAATATTTAAAATTTTATTAAATTTAATATAACGTCTTACCTTTCTTTGTCGTGTCCAGACTGGGGATACTGCAGTACGGTCTGCTGTCCTTCCATTTCTACCACGCATTGTGTCCCCAACTCTAGTTCTGTAAAAAATGTAACAACTAAGTATTAATATGTGTTAATCTCTTGCCCTGATATTACAAAAGAAAAATTTTGGATTATCATGAAATTACATGTCAGCATGATCTTTAGATCTCCTCATCGCTCGATCCCTATCAACCCAGATTGGACCAGCATGGTAGATGTCCAGCTGTTGTCTATCATCTGATGATGATCTTTAGAACAATCATGTATAAATTGAAAACTGTTATTATAGTTTTGTTGGTACGAAATATTTTTATGATGAATAATTCTGTACTACAAACAGTAGATGTATTGTAAATTGAAATCACAAGGTTAAATATTTGATGTACCGAAGAGCAGACCGAAGTAAAGTAAGTTTAACTAAATTTATTCAATCAACTTACAATGGTATTTAAAGGTGAATAGAAAAACATGAATAGAGTCCGTCACGCTGTAAGTCAAGGTCGAACAATTTGCACAGTTAGCGGCGAAACGCGAACTATGATAAAATGATACAATAGGACATATCGAATCGTCTTGATCGGTAATATTTACAATCAATAAAACGCACCAATGAATGAAATCCACATCATTGACGACACTTTACTAATTTTTTTTAAATGATACTATCGTACCGTTTACAAATTATGAAATGTTCCTTTACAAATATAAATCTATCGGGATCTAAATTAATATCATCTAGCAACTGCATCTGTCCTAGAAATTCTCTGTAGTATTTGATTACTGTAAACATAGATAGCTATTTTGATTTTCGGAGCATTGATGACTCCACAAAGGTTATGCAGAGCTTTTATCTTAACATTAGAGAAAAAAACTTGCAGAAAGTACAATTTGATCCGATAGCATTTCTTTATTGTTATTTTGGTGCTGATTACTGTTATGTGAGAACGCTTACCGTGTTATCTACGCAAACCCTAATATCAAATGGAAGTGGTATTTGAAACGATCGCTGTATATAGATGTATCGATCCGATTCATACAACGAGATAGCTGTTACACGTAATCGAATTCATCGCGCGTCGAACGGCGGGCATACTACATGAATGTTAATTGTCGGTAATCACTTAATGCGGACTTTGTCGGTAACAAATATGATTTTACGATCGTGATCTGGATCATTAGATCCGATATTTAAACTCGTCTACAACATACATACATAATTCTTATTTATAACTGATTAGGGATATCTAGATGCACTGGTGGTAGTTGTGTGACGACTACGGTTAATGACGAGATTAAACATTTTTTTTTATTAAATATACTCTTTTATTCCTCGGACTATAGTCGGAGTCCTTGTTTGCTTATAAAATACTTATTTGTTTTTATAATTTTTATCTACAAATCGAAAATAAATGTACTTGCTAATTGTTTTTATTTCTTTTAACAGCATCCTGTGTAATCTTTTCTATAAATTTTAAAAGTACTTCTTTATTATGCGATATTATTATTCGCTTAGATTTTCTTTACTTGTCTTCTTGTCCATTCTCATCTCTATATCTGTCCTATCCCTTGAATACTTTGGACAATCTATAAGTAGGTGCATAATACTTTCCTCAACGTTAGGATCACAAGCACAAGACGGTACGTCATTGCGTTTAAATTTGTATAGATAAGATTTAACATGTTATATGGCAAGATAGGCACTAAGTCCTACAGTGGTTATGTATTGGTGGTAGGTTTTCGTTTGTGGAGACCGTCTAGGAAGATGTACCACCGCAGCACCTATTTCTGCAAACATTAATGTGTTCCGGTTTTAAAGGTAAGCTTGTGAAGCGCAATATGGTGCAGTATATACCATCTTAACCAGAGCCACGTTATTATCGGCAAGCGTATCACTTACCGTCAAGTTAACGCATTGATCGTCTCGTCACCTCGTCGCATTAAAAAAATGCATCATATTCTAATTATAGACAAATCATTATGGGTGGGAGTATCATTTACTATCAGGTGAACGTTCTACACATCTTTTTAGTTCGTTGAATAATGAATAGGAGTAACTTATTATACTTGTAAACATTTGTAACACTTGTATCAACAAAAAATAACGTTATTAATAGTTTGAGAACGATAACTTTTGAAACCATCGAATATAATTCAAGAATGAACACAAAAATTTATTTAATTAAGACGTTTTCATCTTAGCTTCGAAACTGTTTAACCCAAATTTGACAGAGTTTGGGTAAATATATACATTTAATATAGATTTAATTAAGAGTTGGTTTAAATTTTCTTAACTAGTACTGTTATATAATAATTCCCAAGTACGCCAATTTTCCAACCCCTGTCTTAGTCGTAAATAAGTTGCTTTTTTTTCTGTACAAAATTAATTTGTGACTAATAAATAATATGATTAATAACTTCAAGGAAATATTTACAATACCAAAAAAAAATTGTAAATTTTATAAGTGAACAGTTTTATAACAAAACCGAATGCATATAAACGAAAAGCCCATAAATGGCAGTGGTTCCAATAACGCTGTCTCCTTTATGTAAGTATATAATATTATATGCGATATAGTAAAAATTGAAGCTTATTTCTTTTAATGATTATACATAGAAACTGAGAATAACAAGGAAATTATGTTTACGTGAAAAATTCCATTTAGTTAGTTGTTAGATCGTTCACAACCGTTGCTATTTACTTGCATAACTACGATTACGGCGACAACTGTGCAAACGCTGACTAACACAAGATTACGTAAATATCGGTACTGTACTCTATATACTTACTATATTTATACTATAACTATTAACCATTTCTAGACTATATTAACACGTCATCTTTAACCTTTAAAATAAATTTTATAATGACCATTGTCTGTGTAAATACAGTAAAAATACTTAAGGCAATGTTAAGGTATTTAATTTTAGTGTCATTTGATGGCATTTGATCTAATGATTGGAGAAAAACAGGTGTTCTGTACGTGCATTAATAGTTTTGTATTACTCTTGGTATATGTTGACTATGGACCCCGTGATCCGCGTACCCAATATCAGATCAGCAGTCGTCGCTAGAGCTATGAGATGAGTCAACGCTATCATCATCAGAGAATATATGTATTATCTCCATGTAATCTTCATACAGAGTAATAAATACTTCATACCTTTGCTCCCTAGACCTATCTAAATCTAGTTCACAAAAAGGTATGCAACAATTTTTTTCTATATAGACTAATGTAGTATATATAAGTAAAAAGCTTTTAGGTACTGTATGCTTTAGGTGACGGAGTCTGGATTTCCGATCCCTGGATTAGGCGATGCCCTAAACCGTCGTGAAAGTGGCCGACAGCATCAATAACATCCGAAAAAAAAAGGTACGGTATGCAAATCCTACTCAAATTTTCCGTGAATGCTCCGGATCTGTATGTACAGAATTTTTTTTTATATTCTCCTTTAAACAACCGTTTCCCTTCGTGTTATAAGGGTCTGTTTACTTCTTTACTTTCATTCTTTGTACTCTCATTTTCCTTTCTCTTCTTTTCTCACTTACATTCTTTCTATTTTGTTTCATTCTTGTTATTGCATTTATCTTTTCCCCTTCCATGCATAGCGTCTCTTTCGAAATTCGCAGCTTTTATACGTGCCTTTTTACACTGTATTTTGCAAATGCTTCGATATTTTGATCTAGTTATCACAAAAGCGGGTTGAGTCTAAAACAACGAAACCGCAGTAGTATAAGGCGTGTAAATTAAATCGTTTTACACTTGTTTTATAAGAGAATCGTTCGATAAAAACTGATGCGCGTGCGCAGGCTGCGGACGGTGACTCAGCTCGAGGCAGAGCGGAGCGTCTGCGCGCTTCTCTCTCCAATCCGGTTCCGCAAACACTATTACAATACTCTACTTAGTATTTTGTTACACTAACGGAATTAATTTAGCCGAATTTTGTTCTGGATTTAAACAAATTTTTTCGCTGTACCTCCGGTTTATTGGGGACAAGCGAAAACCATGCACACAACACGTCACAATCCTTCGACAAGCTTTCAGCTAATAGAAATGTTTACATTTAAAACTCTTCATCTTTAGAAGTACATAAAAAAGTTTTATGGATATCTTCCGAAAACTGTTTGTATCACAAGTAAATTTACATATTATTCTATACAAATATATGTAAATTTACTGTGTTTAGCTTTCAAGCTATAGGTAGAGCAGACTGTAGTTCATCAGACCGCACTTTGGAATTAAAACGTTTTATGTTTTCTTATGAGCTTATTGAATGTGAATTACTCTTCATTTGAAACAAGCCGCAATATTTATGAAAAAATCATTTAATATAAAACAGCTAATAAAAAAGTAATCCTAAAATATCACTTCTGTATTTAAAAAAAACTAATGTCGGCGATCATACTTATTTAGGTGATTAAACTGGTAAAGTGAAAGATGTTTATTATAAAGAGACTGCAAAAAACGTCAAAACTTTTCCTTAAACAAAGGAAGCCAGTGTCCAAAAGTTAAAATAACTGTGCAAACATTACGCAAACTGAATTACAAATTTTCTTTCGTAACATGAGCAGAGTATCTGATTTAAAAATGAAGTACGTTAATGAAAAACTACGCGTGAAAAAATTACACAATACAATTCAGACTACAGATTTAGATTACAGAAGTAGTATGTAAGAGACCAATTAATTTACATAAGTATATGATAAACGGGCATACATGGGTGGAGGCGAAAAGCTGAGGACCACATATGATGGTGGTACTCATTGGCGAAGGCCTGTGTCTGATAATAGGTAAGGAAAGGCTAATGATGATGATAAACGACCGACAAGGTAGACCGATCTGGAAAAGGTTATGGGTAACCACTGGATGCAGACAACGCAGGGCAGATAGAAGAGATCTTTGGATGAGGCTTATGTCCAGCTATAGGCGTATATCATTAGATCGTGGGCTCCGTGGTCCGTGTGCCCAACATTAGAGGAGCTGTACACGCCACAAAAGATGAGTCAGCACTATCATCATCAGAGAATATAGGAGTTTATCGACTAATAATGATGATAATAATAATTAATAAGAAAAACACAAAAAAATAATAAAGCTTTATGTTACAAAACTAATATGATTTTAATAACTGTACCTTAGTTACCAGCTAGTCAATCCCATAGTCTAAGGTATTAAGAGTAACACCAAAGTTACTGACTTTTGTGGAATATATCACAACAGACCTATGACTAGCAGTAGATATATGTTTTATTAAGTACTCCATTACAGTTGAAATCATATGATGATGGTGGACCACTCCTGGACTTCGTACTTCATCTTTTAAGGGTAAAAATACACATAAACCCAGGAAAGTTACCGAGGAATAAAAAAATGTTTGTTTTTTTTAATAACACTATAAAGATTCTTGGAAATGCTAGGCTTCTGGTAAAAATATGGTAAAGTGCAGAGAAAATACTATTTTGTTACTCCCCTTCCATTTGTACTCCTTTTAACTTATTCACTTGAATTCACAAGAACAAAACTCATACTGTAATTGAAGGAAAAAGAACAATAAAAAAAAATTGTTATGTTTATCAATATTTTCTCAATTCTAAATCTTTAAAAAAAAATAGTAATTAATAACCTATCAAATAGCCTATGATAAATAAATAAAAAAAAATATGCATTATGTAATTGATAATACATAAAAGAGAATAAAACAAAGCTAATTAAATAACACTGTGTTTTGTTATCATTGTGTACTAATTATTATTATGTTTGGAACAATTTCATATATGTTTAGAAAAATAAGTAATTGTTATTATTCTAATGTTTTTTATCAAAATTTTATAGAAATTATTATATTATTTGATTTCCAAAGTCAATATATTTTAAATAAATGCTAAATTGGAACCAATAGATAGACAAAAGACATTCCATTCAACATTTTTATAAATTCTTTATGCTGTATAAAGAAAATGTTTCACACTTTTTCAAATACATTAAAATTTCATCACCTAAATATTTGCATCTTTTACTCACAAACAAATATCTTCTGGTTCAATATAAATGTAACTTATATCTATTAAGAGGTCTCTTATAATTTCATAAAAAAAACAGCAAATTTTGTTTATTAATTTAAAAATTAAGAAAAATTAATGATTTTATAATTAAAATACATTGAATTAGTTTAGTAAAAAAATAATAAGAA
>DWLS01001642.1:0-20829 GCA_018246255.1 Pachliopta kotzebuea | reverse complement strand
CTATATTTACATAAAAATTTATTTACATCCCTCTCTAAGAAACAGTTAAAGTTTTCTATATGTATAAAATACTTTCAATGAGGTGCTTCAATTTTATATGTAGTAACCTTTTAATTACAAGTATTGATGGAATGAACTAATCTTTAACGTGATGGTAAATGGTAAGGCTGACATACTCATGTTACACATGTTTACATTCATTACCACAGTCATTTCATTTACTTCCAAGACTCTTCAAACCGGAATACAGTGATGTTTGTACAATGCTCTTTGACAACAGAGACTGTCATTGCGGTCTGGTTGTTGGTATCCTACCAGGTAAAGTTATAGCTTCCATTGGGTTCATGTTGTTTAGATTTACGACAGACCATATATCAGTTATTATTTGACCAAATAATATTGGATGTTTTTACTGTAATTTATGGTCTCTAGCTAATGTGAGAAATCTTTAAATCTTATTGAAGGAAATTAATTTAATTTTTTTTTATACGATGATAAGTGATGAATAATAATGTTAACAGTAAATGTTCAATGGCACCAGGAATCATGTATAAAGATGAAATTTAAAATTACAACAAAAAAATTATTTGCCTTCTATAAAATATGAAGTATCTATTGATAATATTTATGTAAATAGTAATTATATATATGTTAATGATATCAATCCAACTGCACAATAGAAAAACCTCTGGAGGCAGACAGCACAAGACTGATCAATATAGAGATCTTTGGAAGTTTATGTCCAGCAGTGGATGTTAAACAGCTGATGATAATTATAGTTAACAAAGATACCATCACATCTAATCTATGAAAATATACAAGTATTACCAGAATCAAAATTCACTGTTTTTTTATCTTGTAATAAAGGCATAAATATTTGTTTCTATTTATTTGCTACTTAAAACTATCATAATAGTTAATTAATAATAGCCATATGCACAAATTGTAGATAAATAATATGCATTAATTATATTATTATACACATTTTTTATTTTTATATAACTAGGATAATGCTTTAACTAGATCTCAACTCATATTAAGTGGCGATCTACCATCTACCAGTGGTAAAATGCACTAGCCTAGTTAAGCCTATTAACTCTTTTTGGAAATATCATTACAAATAAAACATAATTATGTATATAATTAATTATCCCCTGTTCGTGCTTTGTTAATACTATGGATTACACACTGAGTTTGAGCACAAACTGTCATTTTCCAACTTGCACATAACCAGTGAGATAGATAAACGACTCGGCTCCTTGTTAAAGCAGCACAAGTTCCAGCAGTATAAACAATATCCTTTTTTTTTTATATACATATAAACAACCAGTTTTAGTTGGACAAGTTGGGATTCACAGATTGTACCCTCGCAGTAACTTAGATTTTATGTCAATTATATATACAATGAGATTATAAGCACTCACATAATATACCCCGAGACATTGCCTTAGCAAACCCCGAGCTAAAGTACACCGGCCGAACGATGTGCTCTTCGTACGGCGGGTGTTAGGTTCTGTACTAGTCGTGAAGCCAGCCGGCCGCCTGAAGGTACTGCCGCACCGCAATGTCCACATCGCTGTCAGCGCTCGGCGGCCGCCGGAGGAGCACCCCTTTCAGGGTAACGTACTGAGCTGGTGCCAAACTCAGTGCACTACACAACTACAACAAACAGATATTATGTTTCTTTTTTTTTACTAAGCGACGTATTATCAGTTTGGCTGTATTCCAGCTGCCAATATATAAAAGCAGAAGTAATCTGGGTGAGCATACTTCACTCTCCATGGGTTTAATTAATATCTTATTAATTTTTTTTTACAGTTTCGAGCTGGTCGTACACATGGTAATAAATGACACACCAATCAGTCAAAATGTATAAATGCCACAACATTAGCGCTCATCCTGAGACATAACACGGTATTTAACACCTTCTTAATCGAAACACAGTAAAGTCTGCATATCGTTGCTCAGGATAGGTGCTATAGTGATAATTAACTAAATGGCTTCTTATAACAGACACCATTTACTACCGGTATAAGTAAACCGCATAAAAAAACAATGTAATATGTCAAGAATTTTGCTAAGGCACGTTGTTTTTGCCGCCAAATTGAAATGTAAAAAAATATGGTAACTGTGTTCCAGATTCAATACTCTTGTAGCTAGTGAAATTACTTGGGAAATAAAAACTTTATATCGTGGTATTAGTTATTAGATCATATCACTTACCATCAGATGGCTGTCTGCCCAATTCGTAGTTTCATTGTATAACAAAGAAAGGAACGCTTATAAATATACTTAACACCTTTCAACTCAAGACGAATTCAATGTGGTGCTGTGAATGGCATGTTAACGCACGATGGTGTTATGGACAAACGTATCATCAGGTGAACGCCTTGCTCATCTAGTCGCTACGTCGAATAAAAAAAATATTTTGTTTATCTTGTTTTTATACCCGCATCTCATTATTGTTGAGAAGCTGCTTCGAGCAGACGCCGTTGCTGTTGTTGCATAAGTTCTTTTTGGAGCAACCACATGCGGTACTTCCGTCCCGTGTGCACTTTGGGCTGGTGGAACTTGAGACGTTTTCGCCGTCTCTGTGGAAACAAAAAAAAATTACTTATATATTCATGATACTATTTAACATATCATAAAACAAAATTTTTTTTGATTTATTCATGTGTTAAGTGACAATGAGACCACAGACTGTGAATAATGCTTGCTCATATTAGTTTGGCTTTCATAAGTTGACAGCAGGAACACAACAATTCTGGCAAAGGTATCACAAGA
This sequence comes from Pachliopta kotzebuea, assembly GCA_018246255.1. NCBI lineage: Eukaryota > Metazoa > Arthropoda > Insecta > Lepidoptera > Papilionidae > Pachliopta > Pachliopta kotzebuea. The sequence goes on along the minus strand of DWLS01001642.1, from coordinate 18,045 downwards.
TAATATAAGCATTTGTGGTCCAATCAAACTCTTTTACAAGTAGCACTGAAATTGAGCCAGAATAACTCCATGTTACAAAGCCACTGTGAAATGGAGGCAGAAAACAAGATGGTGCTGCTGTATGCAATTTTTATGGCATTCAACCAATTTAGCAGTATGATAATTAGTGTAATATTAATATATAAGCAGGAAAATGATAGTAGGGTCAGTTGATATATAAATACATGATAAATATAACTTACTTTTTTCTTTGTTGCAGTGTGTTGGTCTGTGTTAGATCTTTTGTCTGATTGCTGTCCAGGCACCCACTGCTGCCCTGGCGAAAACAATCGTTATACGGGATCAAACCCAAAACTACACATCCACATACTAATTGTGCAAAATATAAATACTCAGCATGCAGAAGAACTAGTGTATTATTAATGAAGAACAAGCAATAAGAAAATAGAAATTTCTTGACTCACATTCTAATAAATTAATTTTAAAATGTTTTGGATGATGAAGTGTAATATATACATGTAATTACTAGGTCGTCATATGATGTTAAAAAATAAAAAGTTAATAATGAATAATAAGAATGTCACTACAGGACTCACGTCTAAGTGGTGATTAGTGGAATTTGGATGCTTTCTGTGTGCTGCGTGCTGCTCGTAGTGGGCGCACTCCTCGAGCCGCGTCACGCCCGCCAACCTGTACCGGTGCAGTTCAGCGAGACGAACACGCAGCTCTCTCTCGCGCCACAATCCCGCTACGACGCCACTTTGTTCAGAACGCCCGTAGAACTGAGCCGTCCACCGCAGACGCTCTACGAATTCTCTGAAATTATTACATTTCAATATCACATATAAATCTTTGATTTTCATTTTATATATTGCAAATGTGCACACGAGTGAACAGTTCACGTGATTGAGGGTGATCACTGATGACCACGGACAGTCCCAATATCTGTTGAGTTGTAGCTGCGGTTTGACCTTCAAAGGGGTAGTAAGCTTTTGTCGTAAAATTACTTTTTTTTATTTCGTTCACCTGACAATAAATAATAAGCTGATACATAACAATATGGCACTAGTTAACGATTGTATACCCAGTACCACATTGCTCTCATAGCCTTGTGAGAAAAGATCTTAAGTCTCGATACCCCAGTAAGCTCACTACTTACAATGCCCTTCAGTACAGACACATTTATTTTTCCATACTATTGGCAAACATAAGAGATGCCTGTACCTACTTTGATACTCTCTGGCACCTTCCACCAGTAGCTAGCAGATCTAAATTTACTTCCAACTTTATAATAACAATTTTTCCAAAATATTGTTAGAAACCCATAAAAATTAATAACGGTAGCTCTATGTTGCCCCAGATGGTCCAAGTAGATACCATTTCTGTACATAATAAAATTACTAGTGTAACAAGACTATGGTGCAGTGTACATCATAAGACTAGTGCCACATTGCATATCTCTTAGCATGAGATGATCCATTTTGTTGTCATGCCACTTTGTGGAATAAAAATAATAGAATGAACAAATAAAAAATAAAATAACATCATATAATTTTGGAATAAATGCAAATAAGAAACTTGAACTTACTTTTTCTCTTTAGCAAGTTTTCCAAGGGTCCTTTGTTTATTTCTTTGATTATTGAAAAATACTGAAACTAGTTGGTAGTCTCTCACAAGCCTTTTTCTTCTTGTTCTTTCTCTTAAACGACGAGTGTATATATCTACCTGGGATAACTTAAGAGCTGAAAAAAAATCAATTTTAAATAATCTATAATATGCTGTGCACATTATATTTATTAATTTTTCAAATAGGCCTGCTAAATTTTTTAGAACTTACCAACATCAAGTTCATCATCATCTGGATTTAATGATAGTGTTGAAATCAATTGCTCTGCTTCATGATCGTGCTCCTAAAATGCATTAATTTCACATAAGCTCTTTACATGACTGAATAACTAACAAACATATAATAAAATTCAATTTAGTTGTCTGTAGAATGTTTTAATATAAGGAAAACAATGTTATAATTATTTCTTAAACTTGCCCAAATTACATCTAATTCAGTCACAGAACAATATATGTATAAATTTAACATTATATGTGTAAGCAAAAGCAAACTCAGCAACAACGCTTCAATTGTGCTTTATTAACATTCCCTTGTTGAAAGATACTTAATTTTAAGAGTAGCTACTGCACATATTATGAATAAGTGCAAAAATTAAAAATTGTTTTAGTATAATATTGATGTTTAAAACAAAATTATAAAAATATTTAAGAAAATTAAAATATTTACCCTTTCAAAGTCATCTCTATTTGACATATAGCCCAATTGCAGAGCTTCATCTGTTGTGACAGCAAGAGGAGGCAGTCGAGAAACGGCACTTGGTCCTAAAGGGCCCTCATCTCTATCAGCACAATGCAGTGAAGGTCTACTTGTACTTTCCACATTACCCCATGTAGCTCGACCAATACTTCCTTCCAAATATCTAGTGATGTACTCATCTTTTGCCTCTAAAATTTAATGATATACATTATATACATTACCATAATGAATATTACTAATTTAATTTCTTGGTACATCATAAATCTTACAAATAGTTTTCATATTTCAGTACCTTCAGGTGACCGTGTCTCTATGTGTTTAGCAATGTCTTCCCAATTACCGAAACCAAATTGTTCTATTGCATCTAATAATCTAACTTCTTCATTGGCCGACCAACTATTTCGTCCCAGAAATATACCGAAAGCACCGGAATCCTGGTAGCAAAAGAACAAAATAAAATGTTTTGTTTTACACTCTATAGAGTTACAACTATATTGTTAATATTCCTGGTTAATACGTGTAATAAAATTATTGCACTTATAAAATAAACAAAAACACATACCATAAACTGATAAGAGTGGTCATTTTTATGCTGTCCAATTTCTGCACCAAGAGAGAAACACTGTAAAGAAGTTTTCATTTTATTTCAAATCTCGCGCCAAAAATATAAACAAAAATGGCAGCATTGCTAAATTACCTGCAAACAAATATCAAAGTCGATACATTCAGAACATCTTACGCGAAGTCCATTTATTTCTTCTTGACAATAAGTACAATTATATTTGGCGTATAAATCCGAAAACGACATGTTTTAAGATTTATACTTATATCCTTCAAGCGTTGGCAGTCTTGATGTTTAGCTAACCGGCCATGTTTTTATTTCACAAATTCATAGACAATTTATGTTAATCCAGATTACAACAGTTTTATATGTATACTTACAGGTACACTTCTTATAACAAAAATAAAATTGAATATAACTAACATTACATGAAGTTACATTATAAGTTAAGTGAATAATATAATATGATGTGATGATGATGAATAATGCATAATGATGAATTATAAAAATGGTTTTAATTGATAATTTAATAATGCTAAAACTAGCATTTTATATGTTGCACTTTTAAAATAATCTTTCCAGATGCTAACTAACAGAAAGTAATAGTCTCTTCTTTTTTAACTTTCTCTTCGATAACATAATTTTACATATTTAACATAAAAAATTACATAAACTTAAAGTACTCTTACCATTAGCCTCTACTAATATTTAAATGATGTATCTATTCAAATTTATATTGTCCTTCTTTTGTATTACAGTATTTTTTGGCTAATATTTTTGTGATAACAATATGTACTCTATAATTTGTTCTATATTTAATCTATACACAAACAGAGATACCAACTAAAAGTTTTTTACGACAGAGCTAGTAGCAATATTTTTAATGCAGTATTTAATTTTTGATCAATTTCCACGACTGTTTATTCTGTGTGTTCTGTTTGCTCCCCACATTTCGCCAAAATATTGCGAATAAAGAGCTCTTAAAATTAGCAAACAATATAACAATACTTATTTCTAAAGCAGCAAGGAAAAATTTATTGTTGATGAAATTGAATTTTTATATCCATGTACATACTCGTGTGCAATGTAATGTGATAGTTGGCGAATTTTCCTGTGCTTAGTGTCGGTCTTCGACCATGAAATCAAGTAAACGAAGACTTCAAGCGCTCACGGAAGGATCTGATGGATTACAAAATTATATTAAAATGGAAGATTCTGAAATGTCTATACCACCAGCACTTAGATCTCGTTTACACGATCTATTTTCTCAAATAGAAAAAGAATTTGACATGCTTTATACGGAAAATATAAATCGTAAGTAATGCCGTTTATATATCATAATTTTACTGTACATTAATAACAAATTTTAAACATAATATATACGTTTTAGTGCAAGAAAAAATAGACATTCTCAGTGAAAAACTCGAAAGAGAGAGCTATATAGGTGATAAACAGAATCAAGATTTTATTGAATTTGAAACAACTGGGAAGAATTCTAAAGTAAAGTGTAAGTATAGAGGTTAAATAAATATTGTTTTATTAAATATAATCATTATATTGTTCTATTGTTGTTTTGTGAATGTTTTTGTGAAAAATTATGTTTTGGTATTTTCTTTTATTTCTTAACCATCTTTTTGCAAGTTCATGCATTTTAAATAATTATTTAGAGGATCTTAATATTATATTAATCTTCAATTGTTTATTTCAGTGTCCCAAAGTAACTCGCAAAAAGTAAAAACTAGTCATAAACTTCGTGTTCAGACAAGTAAGATTGTGTCTAGTTTTAAGGCACCCACTTACAATTGCCAACTAGTGAGAGAATTCACAGGACATAAAGATGGCATTTGGGATGTGTCTTCGGCTAGACCAGGCCAATCACTTATTGGTACTGCTTCAGCAGGTAAATCTTCAGTAATGAGTCTTATAAATTTTTTTTATTTTAATTTTATAATGAAAAAGAGAATATGACATTGTAAGAGAGGAGCCTCAATTTCATTAAAAAAACATCTTCAAAATGCATTTTTTATTTTTCCAGTTAGATTAGTCCCCAGAATACAGGCAGATAGCTGTAACTATCAAAGAATATTATATTTTAAAATAAAACATCAATAAAAAGTAAATAAATGACCTTAGTTTTCTTTTACTTTTCTTATGGAAACATACAACAGTAACATTTTCCCTGATATGTAACAGTTTTAATATGATCAAAAATACAACTTATACTAAATAAATTTAAATTTTGTTATTTCCAGATCACACTGCTTGTGTGTGGAGTGTAGAATGGGGCAAATGTTTGTTGCAATATACAGGGCATGCAGGATCAGTTAATTCTATCCGCTTTCATCCTTCAAGAGACATTGCTCTAACCAGTAGTGGTGATAACACTGCACATGTGTGGCAAGCTGCTGTCAATTGGGATCTACCAGTATATATTTTGTTTATTATGGATTAGATTTTAATAAGTACAAAAATTAAATACTTTGTAATATTCACATTTTTAAAATATGTATTTGCTTGATAAAAAAAAATTAAAATTTTTAGTCCAATATTTTATTACTTTCAAACAAAAACTTATATGTTAAAAAATATTCATTTAATTTTACTAGCAACCATATTTATTGAAGGTAGGACTCTGTTGCCTGAGATTATCAAACCACTGCAGCTCCTATTACAGCTGGAGAACAGTACTGTGTAAACATTACTGTATTCCAGTTCGAAAGGAGGTAAACTAATAAAATTAAAGAGGAAACAAGACTCAACATGTTTTGACTCATGGTGATGAGCACAATGTGGTCCAACTTATACCATTTTAACCAGCGCCACATTGTTATAAGCAAATATATTATTTACCATCAAGTCAATGCCTTGCTGGTGTAATTTAAAACAAAATGGAATATTAAAAAAAATCCTTATTTAATACCTTTTCATCTGTGTAATAGCGAGGACAGTCATCTGAGGAAGAACTTGAAGGTGGGGGCGAGGAAAGCCTGGGAGAAGGAGGTGATCGTCCCGAAGTACTACGAACTCCTCTCACTGAACTAGGTGGTCACATTGGTGTTGTTGTTGCTGCTGATTGGCTGACTGGCGGTGATCATGTAATCACAGCGTCTTGGGACAGAACTGCTAATTTATATGATGTTGAAACTGGTGACTGCTTGCAAATACTCACAGGTAAAGAAGAAAGAAAAATAAACCTTGTTTACTTAAGACTATACAAATAAACTGTTTAAGTAACACTAGGCTGCTAAATAGTGTCACTGTAGCAGAATCAGGTCTTCAGTTTAACCTTTTGTTTAGATATAGACAACATATGTATGTAACAATATTCAAAAAAAAATCGTTTTTAAACTTTTTTCGCTTTCAAACTTTCACCTTTTATCAATATATACTATTAGGTAGTAATGATTGAAAAAGTCTTAAAAGAGAAAGTGCTAACTTACACTATTCAAAATTATTTTTTTGGCTAATGATTATATACAGATAATTTTATACATTTTTAATGAATATTTCTGTAAAAACAATTTGTTTATTTTCTATGCCAATTTATTGGAGTTTTTTTTATAACCAAAAAAAATGGTACAAAATTGTATAATGTACACTAATGAATTTGTTATTTGTAATAAACTTATGATGTTTTATTATATTTATCATTGTTCCAGGACATGACCATGAGTTAACACATGCATCAGCACACCACAGCTCTCGGCTGGTGGTTACTGCCTCCAGAGACACTACTTTCCGTTTGTGGGATTTTCGTGAACCAATACATTCAGTATCTGTTTTCCAAGGGCACACTGAGTATGCATTATTTTTACCAAAATATATATTGTTAAGGAAAAACATTTAAATATGGTCATGTAATACTTTTGAGCACAATCTCACAAAATGCAATTTGTTTTATAATAAATTCGCCCTGTGGGATGCACTATAAATATCTTAACTAGCAAATGACCTTTTATCTGATCAATTAGTTAAAAAAAATTAACCCTTTTGATATTACAAATTTGTTTATGACTATATATAAACCATGCTATATTTAAATAGACATCTCTATTTGCAATTGTTACAGAAGTGTCACATCTGCTGTATTCACTCGTGAGGACAAAGTTGTTTCTGGCTCTGATGACAGATCTGTTAAGGTTAGTATTTATTATACGAATCAAGATTTTAACAGTATTCATGAAAAAAATTTTTTTACTTGTCAAATTCATTCTTAAATATTGTTAATTTCATTATGAAATTTGAACCATGTAAAGGTTGATGGAGAAAGTGTTTTTTCCATTATCATCAGAAACTATACATACCAATTTTTATGGTTTTTCATTCTATTTGTATATATATTATAAAAGCTTATTTACACCATATAGCAATAGCTATATGCCATAGTTAGCGCTGTTTAGTTTTATTTAAATAATATTTTAGGTGTGGGACGTGCGCAACATGCGTTCAGCGCTCGCAACTATCAGATCTGATTCGTCGGTGAACCGCGTGGGCGTTAGTAGTGGAGGACTGATCGCTATCCCTCACGATAACCGCCAGGTGCGCCTGTTCGACCTGCAGGGTCAACGGCTAGCCAGATTGCCGAGATCTAGTCGACAGGTAATGTAATAATATATTTCGGTTGCAAATACTTTTGGCAACATTTCAAAAGTTTACAGTAATAACAGTTGGTCGCTATTGCTGAGAACGATCCAGGTGGGTATCACTGCAGCATCAATTTCTTTTTTATAAAATATTTTAGAAATCGTTGCGCTTCGTGTTGTGGAAAAGGGCCTTTTTAATTAGTTTTATTATATTTTTCTCCATTCCTTATTCTAACTTTGTCTCTTCTTTCATTCCACAAGTTTTCTTTCTTTAATTCCTTAACTCAATGTCTATTTGATCTCTTCCATGCATCGCCTCCTAGATTACGTTACGGACACCGTCGCCCCTTCCATTTACCTGATGCATCTATTTCTACCGCCAAATTTCAACCCTTCAAACTGTTTCAATGTAGAAAATTGTAAATATTTTAGCGCCATATTGTTATTGGAGTGGCGTAACACACGCTATCAGGTGAACGTCCTTATCTCGTAGAATAAAAAGAAAAAATTTAATTATCACAAAGATGTGTGTGAGTGAATTTGTCCTAATAAAAAGTTATTGCAGGGTCATCGCCGTATGGTTACATCTGTGGCGTGGGCGGAGGAGATATCAAACATTAATTTCTTCAGCTGCGGCTTCGATCGCCGCATCTTGGGTTGGTCCATACAGCCTTCTAAAGAAAACTAAATTCAAATTAACTTGATAAAACATCATCATGTTTATAGACTTGTGAAGATATCCTAATATTCTGTGTTTTACTTCTGTTTGTAGGTTTAAAGACTGTTATGAATACTATTATTTGTTGTAACTTATTTTTGTAGCAAATTATGAGAGATGACAGATATTGCTTTGATATCTTCTGTTAAACCAATGTGTATTAACATTTTTAGGTTGATTTTTTTTTTGTACATATGTTTAATACTTTTTGAATATCAAATACTGAAATGTCATTCAGGTTTATATGTTTTCTCAAAGAAAAGACTTCCTGCTCTTTCAATCTATAAGCAAAATGTGCTAACCTTTATTCTGTCTTCACAATTATTCTGATTTGGCCTTAGGTACCAATAAAAAAGCTATGAAACTATTTGCACTTTCATCAAGTTAATACCTCGAGCTCTGTATACCATTATACAACCGACAGATTTCTTTTCCCATATCCAGTTTTGAAACCATCTGGCTAGCTACAACTGTAATATTGAAAATCTACCGTTGTAATAGGATTGCTGTGTACATATGAAAACCAGAGTATTCTAAGCGAGCACACTTCTTAAATTACCGTCTCATTGCAACTTGGTTATAGTCGATAAAAAAATGCATTTTCTGTTTTCTACAGTATTAAAATCCAAACAATTTAATTGATGTTTCAGTATTCGATTGGTATTGTAGTAATCTTAAGTTGACTAGAAATATAGATAAAAGTTGTTGTCTGTGATTTCGGGAAAGGTGAGGTATAAAAGATTGTTTCACTAATATTACTTATCTATTATAGTATTTTATCAAAATGTGAATTGATTACTTGTTACTTAAGGTATTTATTCAAATACTTTAGTAAGTAAATTTAAATATATTTACTTTATTACAATATTTAATCTTTATTGTGTTGTGGTCTTTTATGTCGAAATGTTTATAGGTTATAAGGTTTTATGGTATTAAGATTATCATAAATACGTCATCACCAGCCTATAGAGTTTGGCTACCAGACGTAGGATTCCCTATTGATCCCACATTGATTTGGACAAATTGTTGGCAAACCTCTTGACAAGGAGCAACCGAGGCAGACCATCTGACAAAGGTAACAAATACATATAAATATGTATTTGAAACGAAATAATAACTTAAATTTTATAACCTCCTCTATTGTTTACTGTATTTGTAAGATCATCTGAATATTCAAATTATAAATAATAATTTTATAAGAGTACTTATCTAATAACAGGTAAATAGAATTGAATGTGGAGAGTATAGACAATGTCAAGCATGATAAAATAGTGCTGGATATCCCTAATATATGCTTATTTAACCAATAAGATGAATATTTTAATAATTAAATTTCACTATCTTTAAAAAGTAATGTATTAATGGGTTCTACTTTGAATTACATTTAAGATTTAACACATTTGTAATTTTAATGTCAAATTAGTGAAATGTAAATAGATATTTATCTGCCAAGGAGAAAATTAAAAACAAATTTTTTGGTTTAACTATTCTACAGTTTTCTTTTTTACTTTTGTCTATTTCTTCTCTGTTATGGTGTTGCACAGGATTTTATTTTTTTTTTATAAGAAAATATCAATGTGTTAATATTCAAGTTAATGGTAATAATTAACAACTCATCAAGAATATCATTAACAAATTATTAAGAACCTCATTAAGTGGTTTATTCATAAGAATAAGATTTAAGGTAATATCTATTATGGTTAATGTTTACTCTTGTTTTATTTAATTTAAACCATAAGTTTAGTAATTAACTTTAAATCCCTTTTATTTATTAAAAATAGAAAGAGCATATGTATATCAAATTACGAATACGGATTATCATTTAATTATAAATATCTATTGTCTAATATGAAACATATCTTGAAGAAAAGAATAATTGACGAACAAATTGTTTAAAATATGTAATAGTTAAACTAGTCAGGAAGAGATAAATTTTTGTAAACCAAAGAGCGTCTATTTAACTTTGCTATTATATAACCATTTGCTCTTGTTATGAACATGATTCATCATTATCAAATTTTTTCGAATCCTCAAATAATACGATTGATTATTAAAAACTGCTAATAATGAATTAATTCCAATATTATCGAGTCCCTGTTTTCGACGACCCATGAGCACAACACATTCTTCTCTTTCATTAAATTTAACAGGGCTTTCTAATGTATTTTAAAAATTTTATCTTGAGTTTTTAGCGTCAGCATTAATATAAATCGGCTTTTCATTATTATCTACCAGAACAGACCTCTGGATTAAGGCCTTCCCTAAACATTGGTACACACAGTTGAGCGTTATTTATGTATGTATAAGAGTGTTCCATTAAATACGTTTTGATGAGACTTAAATTTTCTGTATAATTTTGCAAAATATTTTTGATAACTTGAATAATATGTTTAAATAGTATGATAGTATATCAGCAGAGTAAAATAAAATATAATGTCGTCAGTTATTCTTCAAAGGATCTGAATATTTTTGTTATGCCAAATATGGTAAAAATTACATAAACTAAGATAAGTTTTGTTTTATTTTTCATCACCTTTTTGTCGTCCGTATTCCATTAGAATTGTATTAATTCTGATATAGATCCCAGCTTTAATTTTTAGTAGATTTGATTGAGGATATAAATCTATGTTTATAAGGAAACAAATATAATATTTGTACCTTCTACCTGACCTTGTAAAGTCTGCAATAAAATCTCTAATTTTTGACATTCGATTAAGAACGTTATCCTGTCTTGGTTTATGACGTAAGAAAATCTTTTGCAAAAGGTTCAAGTACTGCTAGAAATAAAGAAATTTTAATTATAGTTTATATATGCAAGTAAAGCAAATTCAAAAAAATTTGCAAAGCAAATTCGTGTCGTTTTAAAGTTTAACACAACACCTAAAAAAAATGTATTGAAATTTTTATTAAATATTTCTCTAGGGAACAAAATTACTCCATACATTCATTCAATAAGTATTTAAATACAGTAAGTCCTCGCTTAATTCGAAGGATACGTTCCGCCAAAATAGAGCATAAATAGTAATATCGCTATACGGGGCTACCTTTATATATTAATCATGGGGTTAGGGGAAGATGAATAAAAAAATTGTTAGGTCATATAAATTTAATAATAATTAATTTTTTTAATATAATTAAAAATAAACGTTTCTTACAAACATGAACACAATATATTATACGAGTATACTTATACAAACAAATAAAACTAAGTCGGTCAAATCGTCCAGTCCGATTTTCTGCCTTTTTTGTGAAGGAGACGTCCAATGTAGTTTTCGTTTTCCTTTTGCATTCTGTTAGAAGTTGTTGATAAGTGGATAAAGCACTTATAACACCCCGTTTTCCGTTAGAACATCTGTAAAAATTTGGATCTTTTTCAATAAATTGGTCTATAATATCAGTTAGAGAAGACAAACTCCTTTTTACTAAAGATATTGAATGTTTGTGTATGTAAAATGCGTCCATAAAACATCGCACTAAACAAGGAACGCAACTACATTATTTCGGATATGTTACGTACATACTTGGAAACCTGGCGCTGATCGAATCGAAACAGCGTTATGCGATCTTACTGTACCTAGTTTTAAAACTAGTAACGTTGGCACAATACAAAACATCAAATAAACGATATAACAATCAGACATTTGCAAAGGAGAGAGAGAAATTATTGATTTGTTTTATTGATGCAAAACCTCTTATTTTTTCATTACATTAATAAAGATTCATTTCTCAATTCCAGCTTGCAAATGTTCAAGTCTGAAGTATATCATAGAATGTAAATATGTTCACATTGAACTAAATATAACTTGTGCAACGTACAAGCGTGCGCTCTGTTCATATTAAAGACAACAAGCATAGTAAAAAGTACACATACATACAAATATTCCTGGAGAAGCCAATAGAATCTTCCTACTCAAGTGCATTGAGTCTTTCAAAAAGCTTAAAAGTATTAAATACTGAAAAGTATTTTTCCTCGGAACCTGGTTCGCGTACTTTTAAGTATTTACCTGATTATGTACGCATACCTACGGCGCGCCATCAGTTAGATTTGTATCTGCGAAAAAGTTCAGAAGGACGAAGTAACGAACGTTTTAAAAATGGATGAAATACGAAATTTTCTCAATAATCCCTTTCCTTCAAGTTCTCAAGTAATTAAACTCAGGAGCTCAGTCAGTGGCGGTCGACGAATAACTAAAAACGATTACATTAATCAAGTAAATAAGCCTATAGAACATCGCCGGTCTATGCTCGAAAGTGGTACTGATTATTCCCATAAAATCAAAGAAAAAGAAACTGAAATGTATATCAAGGTGAGATCTTATGTTACTTAAAATATATATACGATCTTAACTTTATTCAACATATACGTTAGGAGCGAATGAAAATATATTAAATTAAAAATTTAAACAGATGCATAATTTTTAAAAAAAATTCTAGTGCGTTATATCAAAATTGCAAAAACATTGTATTTTAGATTTTGACAATATAAAAACGTCTATACATGTTTGTTTTCTTTTTTATTAAATAAATCATAACATAATCATTGATTTAAAGAAATTTGTGAAGAAGTGTCCTGATACAAATATGTAATACTATGGAACTGGAATATGAATTTTGTTGGTTTCTTAATAAATAAAATTTAAACACCCATCATTTTCAAAGAATGGTTTAAATTAAGTGATGAGATAAACATTATGTTCTGATGGAAAGTCATGCCCATAATGCCTTGCTTGTCATACTATTGTGAAGTTTGCTATATGAAATCACTTGTTGACCAAATCACTTTTCTATTACAAAAGAAATTTACTGACTGTATGGACAATGTTATTTCTACAAAGCTTTTCTGATGACCAGCAATAATTATATACAATATTATGTTATGTTCATCAACCCACATGAAGATACTGTTAGTTAATTTTTAGGCAAACTACTAAAACATCACCTGTTTCATTTCTTAAATATGGAGACAAATATTTATTAAAATTTTCTAAATTTGATGATTATTGGAGCAGATCAATTGAAGCACCTATGGCTCAAGAAAAGTACATCTTTGTAGCTGAACTCCTTTTAAGCTAAGAGTCTGGTTTACATTTCATAAGAGTTTTTCTTCACACCGTCTAGGTGATTTAGGATCAGGCTACGAAAACATTTCATTTTGTGAGACAATTAATTTTAACTGTTGAAAAACGTGAGATCTTTTCACTTGCATCTAATTTCTACACTAGAAACAAAACAATGTATAATGTTAAATGTTTCCAGAATGTAATTGAACATGAACATTACAAGAGTATTCCAGGAGGACTTAATTCTTTGGAGCAATTGTCATCAACATCAGATATTCAGAATATTGAAGAATATTCAGAAAAAGTAATGAATGAAGTCTATAATAAGTACTCATTCCAACGGAAAGAGGATACAAACAATTTAGCTATTAATGAATATAGACAACAGGTAACATGTTCTTTATATTGCTAGATGAGATTAAATCCTATCATGGATTAATCATATGACAGGTCATAAATCTCTTTTGAATAATTGCATAAAAAATTTCTGTATGTCAATAAAATTATAACAGATTAATACAATTTTACTATGCTATGGCTGCAGTTTAGGATGGTCATCTAGATTAGGTATCTTTAGTATTTTCAAAATAATTTTATTTTAAATTATTAAACATTTTTACTTTACAAATTCATATTTTTTTTAGATTTTGGACTGCATCTCAGGATTTCCAGTTTTAATTATTGAGGGGCCAACGGGATGTGGCAAAACAACACAAGTACCACAGTGGATTCTTGATGATTCATACAAGAATCGTAGGCCCTGTAAAATTGTGGTTACACAGCCAAGGAGAATAGCAGCTATTTCAATTGCTAAAAGGGTAGCTCAGGAAAGAGGTTGGAACATTGGTGGCATTGTGGGCTACCAGGTAAAAAATTTTATTTCATGTAACAAAACCAATAACTATTATTGTCACTATTTACATTCACTTCAGTGTTCTTTAATTGTTTATGAATGGAGGAATTAAAATAACTGGTCTTTAGTGTAATTGCTGAAAAATGATTATTTACAACTCATTGTGTTGTGTTACAATACATAGAAATTAGCAGCCATCTCAACGTTCCTACAGCTGGGACTCCCTAATGAAAGTTAAGGACTTTCCACCATGCTGGTGAAGATTGGATAGCCATCCATAAAGGCTGTTGATTTTAAACATGTTGGTATCAACACAAATATTTTGTTTACAGGATCTGTTATAATATGTATCAAAGGAATAACTATAGCCATCTCATATGACTGAATTTCTAAAAATATCTTTACTGTTACTGGGTAAAATAATTGCCGTGTTACGAATATAATTGATAGATAAACACAAATAGTTTTAAGTTACCAGTAAAAGTATTAAAAATTAACAACATACATTATTCTACTTTAGGTGGCACTGGAATCTCAAGTGACAACTGATACTTGCATAAGCTATGTCACTACTGGATTGTTGCTGCAAAAACTAGGTAATTGAACAGAAATGCTAACTTACATAGGTAGAAGCTTTGTTTCTTTTTCTGCTACTTTATAGCTGTGCAAACGTTTCTGTGTTCCAGTTTGATGAGGTCTCTATGGGAGAGATGAGACTTAACATTTTGTGTCTAAAACCAAACAATGCAATGTTATAACCTCATTGTGATAAATAAGTTTATCTAGGTAGTCTATGATTTATGATGAAATGTGATTATTATTAATCATTAGATATTCTAAAGTAGTTGGTAATAATTATTGTTATTTTGTATATCACAATTGAAAGATTAGTTTACTCTGCTGTGGACAGGTCCTACATATTTGTACATTTATCGATAGTTTTATTAAAAAAAAGATTTACGTTTTTTTCAGTTGCCTCTAAAAATATGAATGAATATACACATGTTGTATTAGATGAGGTTCATGAGCGTGGGCAGGAAATGGATTTTCTTTTACTTATTGTCAAAAAGTTTTTATACACAGTATCACCCCATGTTAAAGTAATACTTATGTCGGCAACATTCAACAGGAAGGCTTTTCTTGATTACTTTCTAATACCAACACCAAAGGGCTTGCATATGTGCTCATATGTTAAAGTTATGAAAAAAGACCCAATGTATACAGTAAAGATCTTCTATTTGGATCACTTGAATAAATTTGGATCTGTGAGTATGGTCTTGTTACAGGTTTTCCCCTTTGAAACAAATAGATTAGTCAATTTGATTGTTAGTAGGTTTCTGTTGCCAGGAACCATCTAGGTACATACCACCTCAGCTCCTGTTTGTTGTCAAAAAATAGTATAAGTTAATTAATTAAATAATTAATAACTTGCGAAATTACTCAAATAATGGGCCTATATGTTATATCTCAAGGCAATGAGCATAGTGAATAAGTATTTATCTTACTAACTAGCACTACATTGTTGTGGACAGGCATTATTTCTCGCAGGTGTGGGTTTTGTTTGCCTTGTCAATACAACCCTTTACTTTAGTAGTTTTACTAGTTAACTATTAAAGAATGATAACACCTATCCATTTATCATTAAGTATATTATTAGATGTTTCTTGAGTGAGGCCAATATCCAAAAGTGAAGTGGTAGGGATTGTTAATGATATTTTATGATTTGATAAGGAAGGTTTGATAGAGTTAATTGGATATTTTAGATACTCCAAAAGTCCATGCCGAAAGACGATGTTCCCGGTGTAGCGCCAGAAATGCATCACTTGGTCATAAAGCTGTTAAATGCATTCGAGCTCATTGATAGAAATGAAGAAAATTATGTAGATCGTTCTAAAACGGATTTATCTTCAGTGTTGATATTTTTACCTGGTATAAATGAAATTGAAGAATTATATAATTGTTTAACTGATGTTTCATTAAGGTAAGGTGTTTCATATTTACAGAAAAGAAAACTGTACATATATTATTTTAATTTATTTATGGTCTTTCTTCAGGCTATGTTGTTTTGTATACAAATATTATGTACATAATTTTATTATATATTTTATTTTATTTAGCCTAGGGCCTAATCTTTTTGCTATCTCTTGACATGTTTTGATCCTAAGAGTTATGGAGAAAGATATTCAAGTCAATTTCTCTAACTTTTAGGCGGGTTGAAAAGAAAAACCTCCAAAGATTTTTTTTACTTTTATTTTACTTAGATTTGATGAAGATTGATATGATAGAATTGTTGGGCTATTCGAATTTTATCATTTTATATTAATAATATACTAATCTACTAGGTATTTTAATTATCGATTGAAACAATAAATTGTATATAATTATGATTAACTGGTCGTAAGTAAATTTTTACCATGAACGCCAAAATTTTTTGAAAGGCTGAGTGCTATTTTGTCGGTTTTATTCAACGGCGGTCATACTTTAAAATTGGTGCTTAACACACCTTAATCCGTTTTTATCCTACACGCGAAAGACAACAACGTAGGTTCGTTTGTAACCTAATTTTCAAATAACTTTATTTCTGTTTTACATAGCTAACATACGAACTCTCTTTCACATGCTTTTAAGTGATAATGAAACCGTGGTTGGGTTTTATATGATGTCAACCTGAATACAGAAAAACTATTATGCCGACAGATGCATGAGAGTATAATTTAGTTAGGCTTCAAATAAAACTGATCACTAACCAAACAGCACAATATATGGCTTGGGATTTAAATTAGAAACCGCTACGATTTCGGAGAAATCTTTTCCTCTAATTGTGTTTTTCTTTTTGTATCAAATGTATCTCTTTCACCTTATTTTTCTCTATTTGCTATGCACACATTATTCTTCTAGAGTGAAAATAGTGGATGAAGAATGTGGCAAGTACAACTGGTGGGTGCTTCCAATGCACTCGACTATCACTGCCGACGAGCAAGTGCGCGTGTTCCAACGTGCACCGATTGGTCACCGGAAGATTATACTGTCTACTAATATTGCCGAGAGTTCTATCACTGTACCAGACATTAAATACGGTGAATAAGACATTTTTTGTTAAAACCTTAAACAGTACTAACTTAAAATAGCATTTATTTATTATGAAATGTTTTCTTGAATTTTAAGTAAGGTGGATAGCTGTGATTCCATATTATTGATCCAGCTATGTTGTGCTAGGTATCATTCTACGATATCATGCTTATACCGTAGTAAAATTTACATTATTCAAATATATTTATGCACAATGAACGAGATTAATACAGCATTGCTGTTTTCTTGCTGTCTACAAATGAAAGCTACAGTAGTCTAGTCTTTTTATCCATGAACTCTGTGTGGAGATAAGATTAAGTGTTAGCCGAGAGTTAAAAAAATAGTTTTTACTGTCGTTCTTTCATTGCTTTGGGACATTAGTAAGTGCGGCGTAAATCGAATGGAATTAAAATGGCGATACCGAGGGCGATCTACATATGAGATATGTACTAGACGGCATTTTTCATTCGAACTGAATGGGAATGTGATAGATAAATAATAAAACGTTTCGTTTATTTTATTATTATGTATTGCATGTGTATATGAGGGACGATATGGAAATGTATATTTATTTATTTTATCACTAATTGTCATCAGTTTGCTTTAGTATGTTGATGGTTCTGTAGCTAGTGAAAACCCAAAATTTCAATATTCACAGAGTCCTTACAATTTGAACACAGTAAAGTTTACACACTACCGCCTGTGTAGATAATCTACAATGTGTACTTATATGTATGTATTTGTATATATGTATGTATGTATGTGTGTACTTATATATATTTTTATTGTTTCTATTTAAATTTATATAACAGTCTTCTTCCTCTTTCTGTCTTTTCGCACCTACGCATTTGCTGTTGTAACGCCCAAAGGTTGACTG
>DWLS01001641.1:0-20833 GCA_018246255.1 Pachliopta kotzebuea | reverse complement strand
TGGCCAAAGCCTCCGTGTCCGGTTAGAGCCTGAACAATTAGCGGATTCAACCTCATACCTTTTAACAGTGCATATGCATTGTCGGTATTGGGAAGAAATGCTTTTGTTACTGCCGCTGTATTGCTTTGTGTGTATCTATCACTCCAAAAACAGGCTATGTTTAAGGTCCAGTGGTGTATAATTTATTTACGTGCGGCAAGGGTTTCTTGCTTTATTAATATTTTGACCAAACAGTGTAAAGGTTAAACTGAATCCGTAAACTGATTTGTAACAAACAACAATAAGGCGGTCGTATGTTTTATCTATATAAAAAGTGGGCTGATGTTAATGGGTTTGTTTTTTGGAAACGTTTATACTCCAAAACTTTTGTAGAACTAAATATTCCAATTACATGATTTCTAAAATACCACGGAGGATATTAGTAGCAGTGGTTTATGTTTAATTTTGATACATCGATAATCATGAAAAGTTAAACATAATTCTATATTGTTCACGCTGAATATGTCTCCTGTAGTGTAGATACGGAAACAACCCTTCGAATTAATATAAAATGGACTACCTAAGTAAGCCTTTTAGCACTCCTCATCTGAACAGACCCGCTTTTAGTTTTCGCTGACCCTTTTAATACTTCAAAATTAGATCGCTTTTAATACTTTAATACGGGGTTTAAGTAAACAACCGTCCCCGTACGATATGCTAACTTTAAACCCGTGTACGTTTAATCGTGTTCGCAAAGTTACGCGGGATTATTATATATCATTCGAACGATTGGTTAAAGAGAAATGCTATGTACTGTACAACTAACTTGTGTTATACTCTCCAGTAAACAAATATAATAAGTAACTCAAAGAATTCTTTTACATTTTATCCTTTATTTAAACAGTTATTGCACGATTTTCGTGATCGTTAATAGCTAGCAAGGTTTATAATAAGCCTGTCGATTGTTTCGGTACGAGCAACTATTAATTAAATCAATACACGCGCGGAGTTGATTAAGCAAGCGCTACAAGTGCTTTGTAAGGAGTTAACTAGAAATCTGTTAGACTAATTGTTATAAAGAGAAATTTCGATATTTTATATTGCACTCAAATCCTTTGTTTATTGTGTGTTTGATGTTCTCAATACATACGCAAACATAAATCATACATAATAAACGCAACGCATAGACGAAATTACGTCAGTTGTTTAAAAGCTTTCTAAACCGTTATCCACATCATCTAATAATGTAAGAAAGCCCAGAAGGTAGAAATCTTAGAATTACAGTAATCCCGGCAGGATGTTACCATTCCTGGAACCATATTCGCTTCCGGCACGGACTGAACTGACTAAGATAGTTATTCTATCAGGTATAAAAAGCATTCGCTGTCTAAAAGCTGAAAAAAGAGCTCATCATCTCTCTATGCACATTTTAATGCAGTCTTATCTAAATCCCTATCAAACCAAACACTACATTCGAAGCCACGGAAACGATCTAGTAACTTTTTTTCTTTGTTATTAAACCTTATAATGAGGTATACAAAGGGTACAAGGTATACAAAGGATAACAAAAAAAAAATAATGCCTATGGGTATTCTATACCAGCCAACCTTTAGTGTAGAGAGATGTGGCAGTTTAAGAGATAAAGTAATTTAAACTAACAACGTATACACATACATTTACACAAATATATACACGTATATAAATATTATAGAGTCGCCTGTATTTGATTTAAGTGCACTGGAACTCGATTTTTAAATAGATATTGCGTGGAAGCTATTCGTATCTCTTTTTTGTTTTCTTCGTAATACAAAGTAAATGTTCAGTCGGTGCGCTTCGTTACGGATTTGATTACACGATTATTTCACCACCCAAATGAAAAGTCTTGCAATTAAAATAAAAATTATTTTAGACTTGACATTTCTGTTGTTCCCTGAGCAATAATTATTCGCTTGTGTACTAATTCGGATAATAAAAGAAGTGACATCACAGCTTCGTCTTATTACGCTCGTGGGAGTAGCGTGAACGATGTGGAGCAATAAAGTTCGAGGTTCAAGCGACTCGGAACTGGCCCCTTCCTTCATTAAGACCCTCGTAAGAGACAATGATTTAAATGTAGGCTGCGACCTCATGTAATGATAAGTTAACACCCGCATTTATTAAATTTTTTATTTACGACAAAGCGGAGAGATATTTATATTTCCGTCGTCTCCTGCATCACAAGGAACGTCTTAGTAATGATTTACGACTTTCATCCAGTCATATATCTAACACAATTTTGGGTAGTAATATCTGTAAGGACTGTCTAGGTATGTACTATCGTAGCTTCTGTTTTTTGCAGGCAGTAGTGCTAAATGGTGAGAATACATTACGTTGTTCCGGTTTAAAAAACGTTGAAGCTAGTGAAATTACTGGTGTAATGGAACTTAACATCTTACGTCTCAAGGGAAGAGGGTATTGTGGAACTGTGTATCATCTTAAGTAACGCCATTTTATTATCAGAAAGCGTATCATTTATCATCAGGTGAACGACTTGCTCGACTTATCACTTCACCGTATGAAAAAACTTATGTAAATATTTATCATTTCAGCCTAATAATGTGCGCTATTGAATAGGTCTCCTCAATTGGATGTTTGACGTTCTCGCAAACACCCAACACCTGGTGAGGGTTTGAGAACATAGTGTATTGGTACAAACAACAGGAAAAGGTACTGTCCTTGCCTTTGAGTTATTCCTCGTCCTTTACGACATATATGATAGTCAATTGGTGAAGAGAATATTATATCCCGTCTGCCTCACTCCATAATATTACAAAAATATTTTTGTCTAAACGCACATATTTAAAAATTTTGTAGCAACTCTTAATATCTATTATTAGGCAAAATATGGACCGGTCGCGCTGGAAATCTATTGGAGAGGCCTACGTTCAGCAGTGGACTGCAATAGGCTGAGATGATTGATTGATTGAGGCAAAATATTAGGTTCTCCATCAACTTCCGGTATTTTAAGTTAAAAAACTAAAAAAAAAGGTGAAAGTAACGAGAAAATAAATTACTTTCACCGTTACAAAAACTATTTATTATGCTTCTATTTAGTTTGTAGATAATACGAAAGTGTTCCTTCGTGTACCTTTATGGTATTATTATTTAATATTAAACCCTGACATGGGGTTTAATCGCTCATAATTTATTATTAATATATACCGAGACAAGAAGCTTAAAGAAGATACCTCTTATTTGACACGAAGATATCTTATAAAGGTACATAACCATAAATTGATAACATTATAAATTCAATTTTAACCGTCATGTTAGATATATACACAGTAACGTTTAAATAATATTCAGTGAACTATAAAAATGTTAACCTTTTGTATTATTATGTTAAAAAGATAATGCGTTTAACCTTCGAAGCCTACTCTTTAAAATCAAACATTTACGATCTTACTCCGAAGATTTTTAAGGTCTTTCTTAATTCGCCTGGTAGCGATGCTAGATGATGATGATATGAAACACTGCTCCAAGTTTTGTTTGTGACGTTGACACGTAAAATGTTGAGTCTTGTTACTGTAATAATTTAACTAATTACAACAGCTTTCAAACTGAAATACTGTAATGTTTGCACACTATTGTTTGGATGCAAAAATGGGAGACACAGGATTTTTTATTTGACGACCCAATGAAACGATCAAGACATTAATCTGATGGTACGCTTGCCTATAACAACGTGGTGCGGGTTGAGTGGTGATGGTATACACAACCGTCGCCTTGAGACTTAAGGTTAAGGCTCGTTACTCCAGTTATTTCACTAGCATGCAGCATCCTTCAAACCGGAACACAATAATATTTGCAGAGAACTATTTGGCGGTAGAAATAAAAGGTGCGGTGGTGGTAGCTATATAGACGATTTCCGGCAACAGAGACCTTCCTCCAGTTACAGGGGTTCTAACTAGTTTCTGACAACAGATACTCGATTACCAGTAGTTTCTCCTACACAAGGAGATTAAGTTTAACACATCATTCAGTTTGTTGATGACTATCTCATTAGATTAGACAAGTCTTAGTCCATTGAACTAATATGCCTGCAGTCCTTGGTGGCATCCATTTTGTTAAAATTGATTTACAAATCACATTTTCCGTGTTGTAGTATATAAAATATATAATAGATGCATGTATAGTATTTATTCCGTACCAACTGCGAAATTAATTTCTATTTAAACGTTATTGTGTTTAAATGTTATGTTCATTAAATAAAGGCAGCCGTTTAAATATAATAACGATTGAAGCAAGAAAGTAAATTAAATTCTGACATGTTAACAGACTGTTCATAATGTGAATGAATATTCAAAGGGCGCGTACCAACGCGAAACCGAATCGATTACATTTTCAAAGGGGCTTCTTAAATTAATATATTACAGCTTAAAATATATATTTTTGAGAGTAATCCAAATGATTTTAAAACGACTCTGTGGCGATGGGATGGGAAATTCGATTCCGGGGCTAGTAAGTCGCAGTGTTAGGATGATTGTATGATTGTTTTGCGGGTTCGCAGGCTTTAAGGGAGGGGGCCCTCACTGTCCTTTAAGTGAATTCGGGTCGGACGGTAAGTACGAAGTGGTCTCATATATTGTCGTAGCATACTGTCTATGCTAGTTAGATGTGCTCAGCAGCAGTGCCGGGAGGCACCCGTGAGTTCCGTACGAGATCCCGGGGCCTTGCGCAATGCACTGAGGATGACCACCGAGAGGATTTTAGTGGGTATAAATCCCATATATCCGTGACTTTCCCCCAGAAGCAGGGTATTTATTGAAAATTAACCCTGCCATAAAAAAAATATGATTATACGGTTATCACAAACAAGACTAACTAGTTGCACAAACTAACACCGTAAGAGAATATTGCCAATAAACTATTTTATCAACATTTCTGCTGCCAGTATACTTTCACATATTTTACATTTTTCGTTATAATTAAGCTACATTTAATTGATAGGTAAAAATCATTGGTTAAATTATCTAAACATTCAATTATCTAGTCCATTAATATGAATATTTATTTTACCTTACCCTCGAAAGATAAGATTTTACGTTTCACTTTATTACCACCTATGGTTCTTAATGTCACTTAACTTCATTTGAAAATATCAACTTTTAATAAGTATAGAAAAATGTCGTTGAAACCGATAGAATTATTTGTAAATGTTGTTGTTGTGTTGTAAATAAGCTCTTTACGTCTCGGAAAGGCATAAATTTGATTTCCTCTGAATTCCAGTCTGAGAAAAATGTGAAGACATGGTCATATTCCAAGAATTACGGCTTAGATGGAAATATTACATCTACTTGGCCAGCATCAAGAATAAATAGATTTCACTCTCTTCTAGCAAGGCCCCAAGTCTTAGTACTCAATTACAGTGCGAGCTGTTTATCTATTACATATAATACCACTTAAATTTAATTTGTTCTTAGTAATCCATTTGGAAATCTTTATACAATAGGTTTTAGTTAGAAAATAACAAGTTTTCAGAATCGCAATGGGGGATAATTCGATTGGAGCGCGCTAACTGTGCGAATTTGTACATATTGTTTGTTTCGACAGAAAAAAATTTGATTTCAGTTAGAACAAAAAGCGATTAAATATTGATTTTAAACAAGGCTTTTGAATTGCATGTACAGCGCCATATACTCCAAGGGTAATAACATACAATGGCATTTTGTATGTTTGCTTAACACGTCACAAAAATATCAATGTTGTTCTTTAGCTAAATGCAGATGCTCCCCGTATTTATCTCTTTTTCGCAAGTCTCGTGTAAGTACAAAAAAACTTTTGATGTGGTCGTCCTTTGCTGATTTTGGGCAGTGATCGGCAGATAAAAGCGTAAAAGACAAAGTTTTTACGTCCAGTCTCATTTAACTTGTAAAATGCCTTAAACCGGAGATTACATACTTACAAATTTTCGTTGTTTCAGATTTATGACTGATATAACTTTACTAGCACTTTCATTCACAAAAGGAAACAAGATAATATATTATGGAGGAGATATTACTTATTATAGAAATACAAAGATCAATTTTCAGCAAAAATTAACAGATGCATATGCATTTCTTTATTTTAATTGCACTTGCTTCAAAATGTATATGTATATTTTAAAAGGATGCAATACAAAATTCAAACTGTTCGGTTTTTCATAAAAAAATGCTAAGTTGTCACCTCTGTGTTTTCAATTTATAAATAATTTCAATGATTTTTTCTAAATATTTTATGTATAACAGAAAAATAGTTTTCTTGTACCTGTTAAGATAAAATTAAGATATAACATTGATTCAGAGGTAGTAATCAGTGTGTGAGATGATTCGGATATACAGATTAATTAAACAGCTTTGTGTGATAGAACTTTCTAGATATTTTAGGTTTCATTATAATATTTCGTTTGAAGACACAAACGAACAAATGTATTTTCATTGCTTTGAGACCGCATACAAAGAGAGTTGTAATGAAATATTTCGTTTCTAAGTGGAAAACTATTGTATAATTTCAACGAAATCCTCGCATTAAACTTCTATTCTTTGTAAATGAAATTTCATAAAGCTTTTAAAAGTAACGGTTGTTCTAAAATTATTTACACCAAAAATGTGTGGAATTCAATATACTATAAATGTATTTTTCTTACTTGACGAGGCGCCGAGACAAGCAAAACGTTTACTTATGGTAAACCTTCATGAGACCACATTGCGCTCGTCTCCTTGAGATATCAGGTGTTAACTCTTGTTACCTTAGTAATTTACTAGCGTACAACGCCCTTGAAACCGGAACATAGTAATATTTGCACTGTACTGTTTGTCGGTTGCAAAAGGAGTTGCGGAGGTACCTAGTCGATCTCCAGCAACCGATAACTTCCTACAGTAATAAATCGCACTGCAAAGAATAATTAAAAAGTTGTAGGTACTCTATAATAACTAGGACTTCTGGACATCTGACTCCTCAGTCTTCTCGTGAACATGGGTGCTGCAAAGCACTCGAAGTGCCGGGGTGAATAATATAACATTGAAGCAAGCGAAGCACTGCTGCTGCATACATGCCATAGCCAGATTTCTACGGACAGTCGTTTATACGGTAAGTGACCATTAGGTGACGGATTAACTTACACATCCGAATAAAAAATATATTAAACTATTGGTTCCATTTCTTATCGAAACATTTCAATATTGACTTTACCCAAATACAACGTATTTCAACTGGCTCAAGTTATAGCCTCGTGTTATTAAAATCAACTTCGTACATTCAATTTATTAGCTCAACTTTATTAATAATTCCATTATAATAACATCGCAGCGAAAATGATTAACTAGTAAGGTTAAATTTTATTTATTATAATATCAAATGCAGTCTATGAATAGGAAAATAGTCGCGTTTATAATTAGCTTTTAGAGCATTATAACTATTTGTTCTCTTATCATAATCTTGTACCCTTAACGATCAATTGCTAGTATTTTTTTCTATAGCACTTCGTGTGTTGGGTCAGGGCCTAGGTTTACTAACTTTCATACAGTAAATTTTGTTAACATTCATATCCCTCGCAAGTGAAGACATTTGCCCTCTTACAGGTTCCATATGTTTACTTCGCTTATCAAATGCTGAAAACATGTTCAAAAATTTATTGCGTATTTTTAGTTTGATTTTAACTATAGTTTTCTTACCATCGTTACTGTTTACACAGTACTAAATCTTAAGGTATAGATTTAATGTCTAACTACCCCAACTTTAGACAGTCTTTACTTTCACTTCTTTGCGGCAAGTATAGCCATGTACCACCACATACCATTATTTTTCTTAGATAAAAAGTAACTTATTTTTTTAAGCGATTAATCTGCTTGATGTACTAAATGTGAAATTGGAAAAGCGTAGTGAGAAAAAAAAGTACAACCTTTTATACCCAAAAACTCTCTTTATAAATATTAAATATAAATTATTATTTCTTTATATTTTCTTGTTTACTTTTTAGGGCTTTACCAAACAATTTATTGGTAATGGCCCTTTTAACTAAAAACGTCTGGGTGGGTAAACTTGCAGCGACACATCTACTGCCAAGCAGTTAGTAGTACACTGATGCTTTTTTTATGCGACGAGGCGATCAAAGCGTTCATCTGATGTTAGGTGTTATACTTGCCCACAATAACGTGTCGCTAGTTAAGATGATATACACAGCAGCACATTGCGCTCATCGCTTTGATATGTGTGGTATGAAGTCTCGTTACCCCAGTAGTTTCACAAGCATACAGCACCCTTCGAACCAGTACACAGCAATGTTTGCAAATTTTTATTTAGCAGTAGACAACGGAGCTGCGGTGGTACCTGCCAAGGCTATCTCTGTCAAAACAGACCTACTGTCAGTAGATACTATACAAATATCTATTTCGGAGGCACAGTAGGGTTTTAATAAAAGTTTATCAATAGGGAGCTTTATTAAGCGCTGTACACTGCAAAAGTCTAGCTATGTAAAGGATAAATTTCATTTGAAAGTTCTTGTGGAACACCGCCTTTGCGATGTTGAGGTAAAATAATTACTAACTTTCCAACGTACTTGATATTTTTGCTCCCAAACACACAACATAACATAATTAAATACAGATATATTAACAGTTTACAAATTACAAGTTAATTATTTTTTTTTATCAAATGTCATGATGATATCTTAGTCGATAGCAATAACAATATAGGGCCGATTAAGGTATTGATTTCTTTTTTATATACAACCTAAGTGACAAATAATTCTCCTGATGTTCGTCGGTGACCTTCAATATCATGAGATCCATTAATATTATGTTTTCAACCGAAAACTTTTCGGGTCTTTTTGGAAATTCATAATATCGCTCCTAAGAAAGAGATAACTTATTCCAGAACCTGAGTGTTTTAGGAAAAAGATACTTCAGGAACCAGACTGTACGTAATAATTAACCTTTGAAGGGGAGGATGAACCTTTTACCAATTACGTGCGATATGATAGATTGTAGCAAATGGACTTCGTTTTAAGAACAGTTCCTCAGAGCACAAAGTGCATTCCCTACTAAAACGAAAGCGGTGAATACCTCTCTTCGCCTTAAAACATGATATATTAAGTCTTCTTACCTAAGTAATTTCACTAGTTATAACATCACTTAAACAGGAAAATTGTCGGTACTTTAGTGGCGCCAGTAGCTTTCAACGTAACAACAGACAGAACTTGTTTACAAGTAGTATTTGTTCAGTAAAGTGCTCTCTTCTTTATAATTTATTTAAAAAAATAACCGCAATGTTTATTTTAACAAAGTAAAGCAGATATAGTTAAGTTTTTCTGGAGGGAACATGCAACTATATAGAACTAATTTGCACCCACCACAAGTGGCTTTTTTATTACACAAGATACGAGTAAGCCGAGCCTTATGATCACTTGATGGTGAAAGTGGTAAAGATAGTTTGTCGCTTTTAAATGTAAGGTGTTGTCTCGTTACTCCAGTAATTCCACCAGCATTCAGATCACTTCAAACTGGTACACAGTAAAGTTGACATATACACAGTACACAGTAAGCTTTAAATAATCCAATTCATTGTTCATTTAAAATTCTTAATAAATACCACATAAGAGGCGGTTTAAAACATCACCACTGTAGCGTCAACTAGTTGTAAAAGCGACTAAAGAGGGATTAATTTTCAGGGAACAACTGTTGTCACAAACTTATAATCCTTCGAAGTGGTTTCATCATTTAAATGTTAAAGAAATTGATTGTCTAAAATAATTATATTAATTTCTAGTCAATCAAGCGGAAAACAATGTATTAGAAGAGAATATACACAAATATGACGGCTTCATATCAGCGTGAGAGGGATTTTGAGATCAAGTACATACTCCCAAAGTTACAGGGCAAGTGCAGACATCTCATTTGGGGCTTTTGTAAGAAGTGACAGCGTCAGGAATTGCGGAACATCAATTCGGTTCTCTTGTGTTATAACAAAGGTTGCTGATTGCGTTGGATACTTGGCCGTGTGTGCGACGGTTTTATAGACGAATATTAACGAATATGTAAAAAAATCACATTAAAAATTATTAAAGAAGTAATTCATAGTACTTTAAGTAATTATTTTGTTTTAAAAAAGCTGTTTAGTCTTCTCCAATCTTAAGTACAAATAAAACAATTGATGTTATTATATAAGTGTTAAGATAGCTTTTTCTTATAAAAATCAAAAATGTATATCAGTTACTATATTTTAGATGAAAGGGAGTTGTACTGAGATTACGGGGTTTAGAAAAT
Organism: Pachliopta kotzebuea; assembly: GCA_018246255.1. NCBI lineage: Eukaryota > Metazoa > Arthropoda > Insecta > Lepidoptera > Papilionidae > Pachliopta > Pachliopta kotzebuea. The sequence continues at coordinate 10,574 of DWLS01001641.1, read as the reverse complement.
TAAATAAGAAAGATTACGCCTGAAAGGTAGCCATTTGTGATCAATCCAATAGGGTTGCCGTAAAAAGACGAAGATGAAACATCAAGTAGGTTGTAATCCGGGTGCTTTACAACCTTATAAATAAATATGCTAAAATATTTGCCTTATGTAAAAGAAGGATCAGTATATTTAAAATAGAAGTAAAAATCGTTTATGTTAACATAAAGACGAATCCCATGTAACGCCTCATTGTTTAAGAGACTGCGATGATTATTTACAGCTAAGCTTATTAGGTGGCATTGTTAGCCTTTAAAAACATACATAACTTTTTTCATCCGAAGAAACGAGCGTCCATTTTAATTAAATCGTATCCAAAGGTCTGAATGAATAATTGGAATGCTTTTATTAACTGAACATTTTTAAATGCAGTTCCGTTACAAATTAAACTGTATTTGTTTTCCTCGTTTCTCGCTGTCATGAAACTAAATTGCATAACCATTTTAATTAAAAAAAACCGGTAACTGTTATTTGAAAAAACGTAGAAATAAACCAAAACTTCTTTGAATTAATGACCGTTGTATAAAAGTCATTTTTAATAGGTCATAAAAGTTAATATTATTTACATCTTAATATAATCACTGTGCTATTGTGTTATCATGTAATGTTCTTATATGCTCATTGTATTTATTTCACTTCGTATGCGAACATTATTACAACTAACAGGCGCTGTAACTAACAATTAAAACGTATATTTCCATACGCTGTTTGTTATAACGTAAAAGCTTTTAACTGCACGGCACGTGCATACAAATGATGTAAAATCAACGGTAAATTAAAATGTAAAAATAAGTTCCTATAGCAATTTTTTACTGAACACATATACTTTGTGGTTTCAGCTGTCGCAGCCATATTTCCGAACCATTAAGAAAAATGTCTACTCCTTTCTCAGAGGCCCACTAAACACCTTTTGCGAATTTTCCTTAGGCGAAAGCTATGATTTATTATTACGAGAAACGATTGCCCGTATTTTCACAATAAAAATAAAACCATAAAAGCTAAATATAGAGTGAAACTCATTACTTAGAAATTACTAAACTGTTTCTATAAATTTTAACAAGAAATTGATTTAGTTGTACGGCGTGAAAGTTGTAAGTTGTAAGTAAAATGCTCTGAAGACGACGAAAGGATCAAGCACGGAAAAAACATTAAAAATTGAGAAGGATGTCAACTAAACAAACTCTTAACTTTCTAAACTACATAGACTTTTGAAAGAAAGTAAAAAAATGGAACGTTTTGATCTACTGCATAAGAAGAAAGCTTTTTCAACAATTATCTTCCCCTGCGACATGTTTCCGGTTCGTAGTTTCCGTGATCATCTCATGTAAAATTTACAAGCTCGACCCTAATTTCCTGTTACAGTAAGCGAGATACTTTCGTCAGCTGAAGTTTTATTGCGGCCGTAAAAGTTGGACGTAAACTGTCCAAATTTACGTTAACACAAAAATAAACTATAAACATAACCATCGTTATATAATCAAAATTTTACACTTACCCGTTTTTGTAGTATTTCATAATCTATATATTCATTTTGGCTTTGACAATGTCTGATAGTATAACGGTAAATTGATATCTATGTATCTATATGAAATTAATAAATAAATATGTTTATACAAACGTTTTACTTCTTAATGGAGAAGGTCTTTTGTAATTAACCTATTTTATCACCTCCAGATGATATAGCATTATATAAATGGTATAATTAAAGCGGTTTTTTTCTTGTGAAAATTAGTACTAATCATCTGTGCATTATTAATGTTAATTAAGGCATTTAATCTCTTAATATCTCTAAATTCAGTTACAAAAATGAATTTGCAAATACCCAATGGGCCCAATATATACTAATGGCTCAAATCCATCTCTCTAAAAAAATACCGTATGAATGAGATCTAATGGTCTTCATGTTCATCATAAACATCATCAAAAAGCTACTGAACCTCGACTTTTAAAATCTAGATGTTTAACTACAATCCCTCCTAGTGCTAAGCGACGATGTAGTCTTTGATAGTAAAGCGCAGTAATCTAGAAATAGTCTAATCTAGATCGAAGGACCCGCGTGTCCCACAATCTTCATCTAACCGTATTAAATATTTTAATAGCGCTAAAACATCATTCATTATTAAAGGTGCGTAATGTATAATGGATAGTAAATCATGCCATAAAATCATGCCACTCAGTTGGTTCATTAGCGTTTCACGTTAATGGAAATGTGATGTAATCAACAAGACGAAATTTAGCCACAAAATAGTATTCTCAAATAAATCAGTAACAAATTTTAACAGCGAATTTATAGCGAGGTCAGGCGGTCAACCTTCGGGAGACAAAAATATTTCTGACAATTTTGTTGTCTATTTTTTATAAGTTGCGGTTCAGGGTAATTAGCTTGTAAAACAACGGTACATACCTTGATAGCTTCCAACAAGAGATGTACTAACCGATTCCATGAACAATTTAACATAGATCCCTATCCTTCGGTGGAAAATTATTGTACCTATGAGATGTGATAACTTTGATATCACGACTCAGTCCAGGTGTGATCGTGGGTGCCGTAAAACATTTGAGATTGAAATTAAAAAATTTTTAAAGGTTATTATTATTCTTATCATATTGTAAATATATGAAGTCATTTAACAAGTCTTTTTATGCTACGATGCGACGAGACAAGAAAGACATTTGACAGGTTTTCTATATTATGTAAAGACTAGCGCTTGACTACTAATCATACGTAATGGTAAGCGGAGATGTAATCTCTGATGATTAAACATGTTAGTCTAGAAGAAGCTTATTTACTATTCTCTTAATTCAGTAGTGTGAAATAGACCTATTTATAATAATAAGGGTCTAGTAAAGATGTTGACTTTGCACCATATTGCGTTCATCGTATTGAAACGAAAATAACTTCATTACTTACAGCATTATTAAATTGTTCTTTACTTTTGATGCCTAAATTTTTTTCAATAAAAAAATGTTTAAATAATGCGCTTTGAGCAAGGTTTAAATGAAATTTTGAAAGCAACTTTGATACGTCGACATACGGTCAATCGCATTAAAGATTCTCACCGAGTAGTAAAACTAAATTACTGCAAGCCGCGTGATATTTCGTGCAAAATATACTCTAGAAGCTGTTATTAAATTGCTGATCTGAATCAAATTACGCTTAAAATTAACTATTCCTAAACTATTTAAAGTTTTAATTATAAAATTGCTTTGATAAATAAAATGTACAATAGTACAGTGTAGACACAGTCATAGCTTCAAAGCAAATAATACAAAGAGTAAAGCATTAAACAAAGACGTGAACATTAGAAATCTTATTTTGTTTATGTTTTAACTGACTCCTGGATTTGTCATTTGTAATCTTTGGTATAATTATGATTACGAAAATCACGTGACCTTAATATTTTATAACGTAAAGTAATAATGATGCCGTAGTCGTCAAAATTATTTTGACACTAATATGGACTATCGGAACATCTTAGCTGTTATTTATTTACTTTTACATGTTGTATAAAAGAGGACTTTTTGTGTTTTTGGCATTATCTTCCAGTCTACTTTGGGAGATGCAGAGATGCGGTGGATTAAAAATAAGAGTGTGGTCAGTTGGATTTAATAAAATCCTTTGACTATTGAAACAAAACTTAAGTGTTTTTATTTACTTTTCTTGGGCCACTAAGGTGGCAAACAAGCATACTGCCTGGGTGATGGTGAGCAGTTTCCGTAGTTCATAGACCTCTTCAGTACCAGAAGCATCGCGAGTGCGTTGGCGACCTGGAAGGACCTCATGACGCCGTATTAGGACTTCATTCTGTAGCTCCGTGGGAAAAACTCGGTAGGAAGTTAATTTTATAACTTAATGGATCTTGAAAGTTTTTTTTTTAAAACTGTAGTATATATGACCATTGCAATTCTAGAGTATGAGGATGAATACCCTGATTCAAACTCTGAAGAAACCTCCGTGTGGAAAAGCAATCTTCTTATTGCTGCACTACTGAAAGAGATATGTGAGGTTATTTAAATAAATTAACCAACAAAATTCAATAAAAAAATTTTTTTACATTGTACCTTAGAAGTTTTGAGCTATTTATATACATTAAAAATTAAAACAAAGGTCCGATAAAACAAAACGGAACATAAAGATCTAAACAACATGGATAAAAATAAAATAGAAAAATACATTTGAGATATAAATTTTTATGTAAGGTTACGTAAAATTTCTGGACTCAGGAAGAAAACGAGGAATTACATTAGGTTTATGTGAGAGCTAAGACATCTCGTGTACGTAAATTGGATTCTTAAATTTCACTGATAAAATTGTGCACTTTATTTGGTTCACGTTTCTTTGAAATGGCACTACTTGCACAGTAAACGAGCAAATTTAATTTTTAACACGCAGTAAGAATTTTTAACTGGCAACAAGAAAGAATTTAATAATGTGATGAAGTTTTGTTGTTTATTTCTTGTTGCAAAGATTGTGAGTCGTTGTTATTCTCGTGATAATAAAAGAAATCTTATATCTCGAAATAAAGGGTAGGAAATTGTTGATATATCAACTTTCGTTAAGATATTTTGCTACTTCGATAAGAAACAAATTTGTGCCAATTTTGTGAGACTCTGCCAAAATGTAATTAGAGGGTGGAAATTTAAATAAGTATTATTAATCATTGCGCTCCCCTCCTCGGTAGATTTTGGCGTATGTTAATATTTCATCTTTACATATAATAATTCAAATATGTCTGTTTGTAACATTGAAAACGATTCTGGCGACATTAATCTTACTCGTGATTTTTACAGCTGTATTGGACTATACTAATAAAGCATAGAAAAGAAATATCCGTCTGTTAATGTTTTTTATCGTTGAAATATCCAAGACATTCTCCTGATGGTAAGATGCGTACTTGCCAGCAACTCATCTTCGTCCTAAAAATAAGATGTTAAGTCTCGTTACCACACTAATTTCACTAGCTACAACACCCTTTAAACCGGAACACAGCAATGTTTGCAACGTACTGTTAGTCATTTGCAATAGGAGCTGCGGTGGTACTATCTAGACGGTCTTCAGCAACAGAGACCTATCACCGGTGTTATCTTATGCCTAACCTACATTTTATTAAGATGTTTATAGTATTTTTTAACTGCACTTTTGCAATTCGACACGATGATAAAATTTCACTTTATTTCGTTTTTACATCGAAAGTATTGACCTTTAAGGAACGTCGCCTGAGCAAACATAAAAAAATGACGACCCCAAAAATAATTGCCTATTACCGCGGGTTAACGGTGCCTCTGATCTTTTGATTCTTTAACGTGTAGTATGTAGAACATGACCAATAGGTTATTCACAAAAAGGACATTTTTTCATATGAAAACGATGTATCTTCTTTAACCAATTTTTTACAAAGAACTTTGTTTTTCCTTTTATCTTTTAACATGTCTCACGGCGTTGAATACTTTATTAATAATAAATGTAATATCTTTAAATACTGCTAATACTTTATAAATTATAATAATTAGTAATGATAGAATATTGCTCTATACCAGTGATTATCAAACTTATTTCCTCTACCGCCCCCTTTGGAAATCAATTATTTTTCAGCGCTTTCATTTTTATACATCCCTAAAACTTAAAAACCACAGTTTAATTATTTTAAATAATTTAGTTACTATTAGTCGGTTTTGATGTTTAAACTTACATTCTGAACTAGAACTTTTTATCAGTGAGAGCAAATAAAATCCAACTTTATAACATTAATAATATATTTTAATTGAATTAAAAGAAACAATATAACTTGAAAACAGTGCAGCAGGTTTCAGTGAAATTTAAAACACTATATAAAGTAAATGAAATTACAAATTATGCATCCTCCCCCTAACCCACATCAACGTTCTCCATTTTTTGTGGGTCTCTTAACGCCCCTCTCTAGGTTTCAAATGTCTCCAAGGGGGCGTTACCACCCACTTTGAGAAAGATTGCTGTATACTAATTACATAAGTTTTTTTTGAGCCGTTGAGACGAAGAAGACTTAATAGCAAGTGACACGCTTGCTCTTTCTTGCTTGTTATTTTAGTAGCATATAGCATCGTTGGAACCAGAATACAGCAACGTTTGCACAATACTATTTGGCGGTAGAATCAGGAGCTGTGGTGGTACCTACCTAGACGGTCATCGGTAACGGAGACCTACAACCAGTCAGACCTACTTTAGTAGGTATGGTAAGGTAGTGTAGAGGTAAGGTACCTTATGGTCACTTAATACTATATGATTAATTTTAGTAAAGCCCATTGTAGATAAAAAAGTAAAACTGAATTTGATATACAATAATATTCATTCAAATGTTAATAATCAATGTTTAATATCATTTTTATTAAACGAAAATATGTATTGTTTTTAATAGTATTATTGGTAATTATTACCGGTGTAAACGGAGAAAGGGACAGGACCTGAACCTGTCACTAGATCGATCAACTATATATTGAAGTCCGCGAAAAGACACTGAATGTGAAAGTTTTTGGAAGAGGCCTCATCATGACATTAACCAATTGGACGTCCCCTGTTGGACATAGGTGTCCTGCAACGTTTTATGTCTTCTGCACACCTTGGGGGAGGTTTGCCAACGCTGCTTTTTCCGGTGTAGGGTTGCCCTTCCAGTACCTTGAAAAAGGCCTGTGACTAGTAAAAAGCGTCTTCTAGATGATAATAACTATACATAGTTTATATGCTCTTTCAAATATTAGTATTTTTTATAACTTGTCAATGAAGTTTTGTTAGTGTAGGGAATTGGTAGGTGCGGGTTTCTTTTTTTCATCGTTCCCTGGTTAGGGTGGGCCTGGCTTTTGTTTTTTACTTTATTATTCCTTTCTATCTACCATACTCTTGGTTTTCCTTCATTCTTTTTGTTTTCTTACACATCTTGTTTTTATCTCTATTCTGTTCCTTCTTTCGTTCAACGCATCTCAGATTTCGCACGCTGCATTCTTTTTTATAATTTAAAGTGCAATTTCTTAATTTTACGACACCTTTACTTTAACTTAAAAACTCTTTCTCTCACCTTCTCAACTTATTAATTGATACAATTTATATGAATATCTTAATAATTACATGTTTACACATTTCATTCACTTTTACTTAGTACTTTCAATGTTACGTTCCTACTGTTTTTAAGTTTGGTTTAATTAATTACATTTACGTTTATATGGAAGTAAGTTTATATGAAAGATTCATGAGTTCATGATACCTTTGAACCACATAACGTCTTAAGATATGACAGTAAACATAATAATGTTTGTACTCGTACCTAGCGGCGGGCTGTTGATTGATGACAGATGTTTTTGACTATACAGAGCTGTAAGAAATTACAAAATAAATGCGCTAATGTATAATCATCACGATTTTAATTCCATACGATATGGCCAAAACTCTGAAATATCGTATTATTAAATCACAATCTCCTTTATTAAATTTAGAAGCGGCGGACCGTATTAATTGACAGTCGCATTATTTCCAAACATAGATTGCGTTCGCGTAATAAAGCTTCTGTATAATTGTATTTGTTATGATAAGCCCCTTGTTTATCCTTTAATTTATTTATTTTAGTACGCTTGTTAAATATATAACTACATGTAACATAAATGAGCAGATTTAACTTATAATGAAGGCGGTAATAATTGAGTTTGTAAGGCGCTCTTACGCATTATATATCTCGAAGAAGCGCAGTTTCGATTTTGATTTTCCAGCGCACTCCTTATAAAATAAAACCCAGCTGGGGGATTGTTGAGAGGTATGAGGACAATAGATCACAGTTTTAAGGTATGTCACTATTTTATTTATAATAGTAAGATAACGAGTATCATTTTGTTTTATTCAAACTGACCCAATAATGTTAAGAGCAGAACGTTTCGTTTACCACTAGATGACCGTCCCAAATATGGTACTTGTATAAATAATTATTGTTATTTTTATTTATAACATTTACGTATGGTGGTGAAATGGTATAGTCTTTAATAAACATAATTTTTGTTTGAACAATTAAATATTTCTATTTATTTGTCAACTATTTTTAGGTAATATTAACTTACAATGAAGCAGGGTTTGGAGAAACTAACTGTGGCTCTCATGTGTCAGTCCATTGATAATCAAATTACAGCAGTGATATAATGAAGGTAGATTTATTATAATTAAATAAAGCACTCTAAGTATAAATTGAAAAGGCCAATGATTCAAATGTGCGGTAAGTGCGACGAGTTATTTTATACAAGTGTTGGAACTCATGCCTCGAAAACGAAAACTTCGGAACGAGAGTTATTATGAATTTCTAAAAGTCTTCTAGTTGAAATGGGGACGTCAGCTTTCATTGCAAGTTAAACGAAGTGAGCTAAATTATATTTAGTTTTTAATTTAATTATATTTCGTTTAATGAATAATTTAAACTTTTATAATACAATTAAATTTTTCAATATAAATTGAAATTAAACTTTACTTTGAAATTCAAAGAAAAGTTATAATTGTTTATAAATAAAAAAGCAAATAAATTGCACACTCTCTCCTTGATGTCGGTCAAAAATTCCCACTAAAGATATGAGAGTTTTTTGTGGCGAATGTAAAAAGAAATTTATTCTTTTGTATGTATCACGGTGTAAGGATTATAATGAAGAATGAGAATACATAAAGTAGTATTATTTATATAAAAAATACTAGGTATGAGGGATTATTACCAGCAGAACACATCACCTACCATTGATAAATATCATACTTTATGCTACTTACATAAAACTGATACATAAATGATAACTTTTTATATCAATTTAACATTAGTAATTTTTGTTTGAAATGGTTATTTCAGAGATACGTGCCCGGAACACTTGAATAGGTATTATTGTGACAGATCAGAAAAAGTAAAAGTCTCTTGTGCCTAAAAGTGTTTACACAAATTCTAGTACATATTACGTAAACCTTTCCTTAGATTGTTATTGCTGTAGGGCCTTCTAAACAGTATTGCGGTTTCGTTATATGTTAATAAAGGAAAATATCGTTAACAAAAGAATACCACTAATTATTTGTCGGTTTAATAAGATGGAAAATTTGAATGATAAAGAAGAAGTTAAAATTAAAATATTAAATAATTAATATCAAAGATCCTCCCGAAGATAAAATTAGCGTACACGCACTTACCTCATTATTACTTTATTATATTTCTACTTATATTCTAGTTCATTATATATGTACTGTCAGTCTTCCGACACGGTGAGTGCCTACCGCGCTATAAGAAACTCGGATTTAACCGTACAAATCAGGCTATTTCGTAGCACGTTTTATGGAAACTGCGCTATAAGAAACTCTGAATTGGCATAAATAATACTATTTGTACAGCGTTATTTGCAGACCAAAATATACAAAAGACAAAATTAAAAGATTTAGAAAGACTTGGTCACCAACCAAACGCACAGAGATAGCTCTCAGATGACTGAAGCCGATGTTGGAGACGGCTAAGCGATAAGCTATAATCTTTATATTAAGATATCCAGTTAATCATAAGGGTACGCGGGAAGAACTTATGGGATGCTGCTGAACGGAAACTGCCCGTCGGCGTTATACGGAAACCCTTTTTCTTTGAGTACCGCGTAATAGGAAGGTTGACTGTATTATTAAAAGTTTACCTAGTATTCTTGTTGCTGGAACTAGGGATATCCTTTGACCAAAATAGAGTCAAAGGCAATCCAACTACAACGCGGTCCTAATTTTTCAAACCTCAATTTTGAACCTGCCACTCGCCGATTATATTATACCAAAACTAATTACTGTTTTAATATTCCATATATTTGTTTTATCAATTTTATTACCTATAAATATTTTAAATGTCATTATTTACATTGAAAGGAAAAATGGTTTTAGATATAGTAAGCGTAAATATATAGATTACTGTAATTATGATTTTGTAAGCAAAATGATTTAATTTGTTTCTAATATAAAAAAAATTGCATGTAATTAAAAGGTTTGACGTCTGAACAAAGGGTAATTAAAACGAAACCTTACACCGGTTAAGTAATACGAGAATGAGAGTTGGCAACGTTCGACGGAGGTTCTAACAACGTTGATAATACAAGAAAACAACATCTCTGTTATATAATTGTTTAATAGTTAAAGCCCGAAGACTTGTTGACTTGAAAAGATAGAAGTGGGCGTGGGCGTGGGCGAATCAATTTATAGGCTCGTTTAACAGGTTAATATTTAGAAAATCATTTGTTTTAAGAGTTTAGAAATTGCTTTTATTCATTTAAATAGGTCAAATGTTGGCATGAAAATTTCTATCAGCATTATTGACGTAATGAAAAGTTTTTTTACTTTTAAAAGAATCAGTTAAAGTGTTTCTTCTATTACTCTCCGAAAAAGTTTCGCTGGCAATACCATTCCGCCTAAAATCCAGCAATGTGACGTCTCCATGCCGGAGATCCGCATTACCCAAAAAAAGGTTTTAAAAACCTTGCGTCGACTAGATGTGAATAAAGCCAGTGGACCAGATGGTTTACCAGCCATAGTGCTTAAA
>DWLS01001640.1:0-20840 GCA_018246255.1 Pachliopta kotzebuea | reverse complement strand
TATCTTCTGTATCATCCCAAAGTACCTCCGTCTTGTTACCCCAGTAATTTGTCTAACATACAACAGCATTCAAATAGAAATACAGTAATATTTTTACATTACTATTTGGAGTTGAAATAGGAGCTGAGGTGGTCCCTACCTAGACGGTCTTTAGCAACAGAGATTAGAGTATTCTCATAATTTCATCATATGTATGTTCTGTATCATCCCGTTGTACATCCGTCTTGTTACCCCAGTAATTTGTCTAGCAAACAGCACCATTCAAACAGGAATACAGTAATATTTTCATATTACTATTTGGAGTTGAAATAGGAGCAGCGGTGGTACCTACTTAGACGGTCACCGCCAATACAGATCTATCTAAAATACAATGAAATTAGTAAACTTTAGTTTTAATACAGAAGTAAGTTATAAAGTATCTTCTTTAAAGAAATGTCGATAGAAAATAAATATCAAAATCATCATTCCGTTTCGTTTATTCCTTTGAATTACTTTCCGTTTCCGATTCATCTCGTGTATGTATCGAAGTCGGTGTGTTGGAAAAACTTATTGAAATACTTATCTAGAAATTTTATAGGACTTCGCTTTGAATCGACGGAAAAGTAGTGCTTGTGTACCTAACTACGACTATTTATATGCATTAATGACATCTCATTCTGCACGGACGCACACCAAGAAAGCGAAGATATTAGAAGGATTGCCTGAACCCACGAACTGTCTGTGTATGTTAATTTTATCTATTAAGAAAGAGATTTTTGATTTGAAGTCTTTGAATGATTTATATTTAATTTTCTATATTTTCTATCATCTATCAACGTATTGCCTTCTTTTACTCTTCTTTCTTCTACTTTTATATTATCATTCTTTATCCTTTTACCATCTTCATTATTTAGTTTACATTCCGTCTTAATCTAAATATATTATTTGCTTAGTTTTAAACTTTAGCAAGTTTTGTTTATCACGGTTTATTTTATCTTAGATTTTGTTAGTTCTAATTATCTCTGATATTACTTTCTTGCAGTAAACCAACAGCTTTTGATGACTTATGTCTTCATTAATCAGGGAGGCGATGCTACCAGCTATATTCTTCCTCTCAATTTCGAGGTCCAAATTCATTATCAGTCTATATGGAGCAGTAAAATGCTATAATTCAGATGCATTGGTTCCTCACCAAACCGCGATGATCCAGCGACGTGGAAGACGGTCCAAATCTCCTCATTATTGGAGTATATCCAGCATTGTTGATAGGTCACCTTTGCGTTTACTTTATGGTAATTAACGCTTGCTTATACCTACGCGATTCTAGTTAAGATAATATATAAAGCAACAAACTGTACCTGGCGCCTTGAGCAAAAGGTGTTGTATCTCGTTACCTCAGTAATTTCACAACCATACAGCACCCTTCAAACCGGAACACAGCAATCTCTATTTGTCAGCCGCAATAAGAGCTGCGGTACATAGATGATCTCCAGCAAAAGAAAACTACCACCAGAAAACTCTTCCTTCTTCTATTGTTCTGATGATAATATATTCAGAAGAAGATTATATACTACTGCAGCAGTACTTTGCATATCTTAACTTACTAAGTTGTCCACATTGATGTCGGATGCTGTGAATACTCCGCTCTTTGTACTAGCAGACAACTTTAACGGATTGTAGTTAAGTTACACCGTTACTTGCGGAAAGTTCTCCAAGTTAAATGCTGCTGCGTTTTCTACTTAGAGAATTTGGACATCTGATATCTAGAAGTAAGAACTGATGTTAATTGTTATAACTATTCTTTTAAACAATGTGCTCAGTGTTTGATTTGTAAAGATCTTTGTTTTATTTCATTGTTAAATATTTTATATGTATACATTGTCTGTCTGTACTTATTAAGTAAACTAAGTAAAACCTTTCCAATTGATTATATTTAAAACAATGGATATATTTTTAACTTAACATTGCGAGGAGACAAGCACGGTATTTAGCTGATGGTAAGTGATACGCTTACCCATAACGCAGCGTTGGTTAAGATGGTATACACAGCACCATATTGCACTCGTCTCCTTGAGAATTAAGATGTTGTCTTGCTGCTCTAGTATATTCACTAGCATACAGCACACTTTAAACCGGAACACAGTGATGTTTACATAGTGCTGTTTGTGCGCTGCCGTGATAACTATCTAGACAGTCTCCGGTAAAAGAGACCTGAAAAATATGTTAACAATAACCATAGTAACTTAATATAATAAAATACTGCCTCTACAGTCGATCAGGAATCGAATAGGAGACCCCCGAGTAATAGTATCGGATACGGATTCAAAATGTAGACTCCTGGTTAACTTATTACTTCATATTAACAGCTTTACAAAATTGCTATTTCAAATTGGTAGGAGCTTTTGTATTTTGGTTGAGCACGCTTCTCCACCTTCGAGCTCGTTGTCGCTTATTACCAAGCGTTATTCAGATCGACGTGTCCCAGATGGAGCGACAATTTGCCCAAGGTGGTGACAGAAATACAGAAGCTCATGGCCTGCAGTGGACTGCCGCAGTCTGATGATGATGATAAGGAGCGCTCTTCATGATATTATTTAGATCTCTGTCGAACACCGTCTAGTTAGGTAGAAACGCAGCTACTATTTCCTACTGCCAGATAGTAATGTCCAAACATTACTGTATTTGAATTAAAGGGGATATGCTAGTGAAATTACTGGGGTAACGAGACTTAATTAACATCTCAAGATTACAGGCGCAATGTGGTGATGTATCACTTACCTTCAGGTGAACCTTGCTCGTCGCGTCGAATAAAAAAAATATTCTCAGCCGCTATGTTGTAAAGGACGTGGCGCATTTTGTTTGACTTTAAAGAGTTAGATGTGACGTGAATGCTTTCAGTGCCCGTATACAGTTACCGTCCGCTCGCTAATGAAAAATAAAACCGATGGGCCAGCTGACGTTTTAAAAGGTTCTGTCACCGGTAATCTAGTGATGGGGTTGCGATGACGTTCGTTGTCTGTTGACTTATAAAATTTCCTCTTTGTATTTTTATAGTGCTAACGCAAAGCCTATCAGTGTGACTGTCTTTGGGAAAGATCTACGTTCTTTGTAAACAGATGTCTTGATTAATGATTTATTAAGAGATGATTTCTAAATCTTTGTAGCATACAGTCCAGTACTTTAACTGATTTCACTGCTTTAGTAACAGTAGGTTTCTATATCCGGAGAGAGTTTAAGTACCAACGCAGCTAACAGCAATGCAGGGAGGCATTAGTGAGTTTCGTAGAAGATCCTGGGGTTTTCCTCAGTGCACCAAAGATGAGGGGGTTTTTTGGGTAAAAATCCCACACAACCCTAGCTTCATCCCGGAATAAATATCTTTAGTAAATTTCCTTTGGGACAGAAATAAGGTACCAACGCAGCTACTATTGGTAGTGAGGAACAGTACTATGCAAACATTACTGAGTTCCTTTTTGAAAGGTGGTGAAATTACTGGAGTAACGAGACTGAAATTTCCGTGTCAAAATGACCAGTGCAATGAGTTACTGTATACTATCTTAACCAGCACGTATTATGGGCAAGTGTATCACTTACCATCAGGTGAACGACTTGATCGTCTCTTTGGCTCATCGTATAAAAATACGACTAATTCTCACCTATCGCTTCGTTACATAGAATATTAAGTTACCTTTATCAGAAAACTTTAACTTAGTTCCAAATAAATTAAAATAATTACACATATTAACAACACACACAGTATTTACTTAAAGAAATAACTTATGTACAAAAATACTTAGTTTCTGAAGACGAAGAAAATACTTGAACATTTTCACAGGTTCAGCGTCTTTCTGGAAAAGGCTAATCGGATCTTCCTAATGCGATTTTCTAGATTTTACATCCGCCGTCTTCTCTACATAAACATTTCTAGATTTTATGACTACAATTTAGGTACCTATATATATTCTGAATTCAGTCTTTGATCTATACTCCATTATTTTAGGTCATAGACAACATAGTGACCAAGAACCTAAGTTACAGAGAATTTTATTAGACTGTGATCAATTATATCTATGTCTGGGATTAAGAATTTGACACTGGCTGCTGGGGAGAGTAACAGCTCTCCCTGGGATGTTCTCAGCAGCAGCAGGGAGATACAGATGAGTACCGTAATAGATCTTGGAGGCTTCCGCAATGCAGTGAAGATAATCACCAAAGGTTTTTAAGTAAGTATAAATCCCACATAACTCTGACCTTTCCCAGAAGCAGACTATCTTTTGAAGATTTCAACGCTAAAAAGCGTACTATTGTTTTATTGTCGGTTAATTGAGACATACATTATATGGTGGTTGACTTATCTGGTACATCGAAATTCAGTTTATTCGTTCCGAAGATCTTTGTACGTGGTATAAATAATTCATTCCTGTACAGCATCAGTGAGATGGGATTTGGTAGCGGCGGAATCGGCTGCCGGAGCTAACGTCTGAATATCAATTAAAATGATTTCGATTTCTTATAACGCTCTCACAAAAATGGAGGTGCGAGAGGTTTCATCACACTTTTTAGTTGTAAAAGTCCATGGACATGAAGATCTCATCTCATCCGTCCGACCTCGTTGTCGAATAAAAGAATATATTTTAAAAGCTATAGTAATTTTTCTCTTTGATGAGGGATGTAAAGAGTCCCACACAACATCTCACGTGACCCAAGTCAACCTCAACTACTCTCGGAACAGCCTGCGAATCAACAAACGATGCTCTGGTTCCCTATTAACCTGAACTGGATTAATACGGTGGGAGATGGTCCAAATTATCCACTATTGGCTAATAAAAAACATTTCTCACTAGAAAACCTTCTCTCTAGACTCTATGTTACTTAGGCTTTTAAGAAATTGTAAGCACACGTCATTTACTTCTCTACACGTACCAATAAAAGATATAAACAAGAGACTTCTTAAAAGAAGATAAGCATGAAAATTGATATATAAGTATAAACAATAGTCATTTGCTAACCAGACCCTGTCCTTGTTATTCACATTAAACCCTTACCCATATTAATGGAAAGGTCTCTTAAATCCATTATCTCTTCCTCCAAATAATAAAACTCTAACTCTTTCTTTCTTTTATTCGAAACCGTTACTGTTGAATTGCGCGTTCTCGTTGTATTTGCACCTCCTCTTCCAGTCATAAACATCTATGAGGAACGGTGAAGTGATCTCGTGGAACCGTTCGAAGTCGCACAGCAGCTCTTCGCAACCCTCGACTTGGAGATACTGTTCAGGTTCACCAGGAGACTTCACGTATACCGGCTGAAAAGAAAAGACTTTGTAGTTACATCATCGCAGCCAATGTATCAATAAGTTATCCTCAACTTACTCGTACTTCTTTGATGATAGACATATAACTTAACAAGCTTCCAAGCCGCAAAGCTTCCAAGTTTTAGCACCGCTCAAGCTGTGTTCGGTTTGTATATTACTTCATTGAAAGTTTTTATATGAAACATATTTTTTAAGTTGCCAACAGATGTAGCATCTCAAGTTGTGACTAAACTATTTCCTAGGATATAAAATATGTTGAAGCTTACTTATACTTAAATACACGTGTGATAACGTGAATAGGAGTTAACATCTCCAATGACGTTCAGTACCAGTCATTTAAAAGCTAAGGAGAAGTTCAAGAAAGCTTCATGTGCTCAATACAGTGGAATGTTACTACACAGCGAGGTAAAGACTAATATGATATAAAGCACACAGTTTTCTTTGGGGTGTAAATGATCCCTCATAACAACTCACGGGACCTAAGCAAACTTCACTTGAACAAGAAATGATGCTATGGTTCTCCACAAACTTGCACTAAAGGGTTATAGCCTTAATTTCCCATTATTAGGAGAAGCCTAGAACCAGCAGTGGACGTCTATCATCTGATGATGATAGGTCTCTTAATATTTACAAGTTGAACGAGTTAGATGGTATTCCTGCTGCGGTGCTTAGCAGTTTTACCAGGGTATGTTTAACTGCTTACTATCAAGCAGTGTACTTATTAAAAATATTACTGTGTTCGAGTAAATCAAATAAATGTTAGTATTAAAATTCAATTCTTTCCTTCGTTTACTGTTGAATATTTGCTGCAGTACATAGGAAGAAGTCCGGTCTTTTCTGGCAGTACAGATTTTCAATCTGCACACAATTCCCGTTTTAGTTTTTCGTTAACAAGAACAATGCAGACCTTCCCTCCGAGGAACTGGATGAACTGAATCCGGAGCCGGTACGGAAACTTCACCGTGGACGTGAGCCGAATGCACCAAGCGAATGTTTGCTCTTATTTTGTACCGAAGCTGTAATAGCTAGTTTGGACGCCGGCCTCCCACTCTGAAACTACCGGGTTCGAATCCGGCCTGCACCAATTGATTTCTCAATTTATCTACAGTTAGTATAACACTAATACCACGTGCTCTGACGGTGAAGAACATCGTGAGGAAACCTACATATCTATGTGATGACCATCCATCTGTCTGCTATGTGGAATGGAGAAGGCAATGTCAACACCACTACATTATAACTGATAAGGAAGTCGTGTGGTTCACACATGATGACCACGACCCTCAGTCATGAGAGAATACCACTTAGAAGAAGAATTTTGTATTTAATTTTGCAAGAATAATTAAAAGGGTAGTAAAACAGTTATTGATCTCTAATCAGCAGAGATGTCCACAGCTGGATATAGGCCCAATAGTGCGGAGATTTGGGCTGTCTCCTACCACTCTGGCCTAATGGTGTGGAGCCAGAGCCTTGTTTCTTCATTAGCAGGCTGCATCACGAGCAGGTGAGGTTAGTTTGGATCCCGTAAGGTGTTGTTTGTCACCCCAAACTTGCATACTATAATCCAATACATTACATACTTGTGGTAGGTCTCTGTTGCCGCAGATCGTCTATGTAATTACTACTACAACTCCTATATCTACTGTCAATTAGTAATGTATCAACATTACTGTATTGTAGTTTGAAGGGTTCTGTATATTAGTAAAATTACTGAAGTAACGAGACTTGTATAAAATTTTAATGCAAAGCTGTTTATACAATCTTAACCAGCTCTATGTTATTTGCAGATGTATCACTTATAATCAGGTGAACGGTTAATCGATTAAAAAATAAATCTATGTACTAGTAAAGTAAATATAATTTTGCTATTATTATTATTAAGAGGTTGTTGGCATAACGTTTGTCAATAAATATTTCCACTTACACCTAGTTATAATTATCTTATATAAATAATTAGGATGTTCATACAACGCATAAGTGTTTTTCGCTGTGAAATTTATAATTTTTTATTGTTATTTTTTAGGTAGTTATAGCTTCTATACTCTGGTGTCTAAAAAAGAGATCTATTAATAAATGTGTAAGGTAAAAGTAGCTTGAAAGCAATTTTGTTAAGAAAATTTCCGAGTTAAAGAGACAAGATTGTTATTGTTATATACTCTTTGAGATAAACAGTAGTAATACTTACTAGAACAACGTATCTCCCGGTTTCCCTGATCCTCCTCAGTTCCAGTGCGAATATAGCAGCATATGCCGGCGCACCCTGCCTCGGCCTCACCCTAGTAATGGACTCGAACGCGTATACGTTGGTATCATGTGCCGAGTATACCCTCACTTTGGCTATGGGCTTACCATTTATAGCTTCTGAAGACACCTCAAAGAACTCCTTCAGAAGTAAACCTGTGATAAAGATTTGCTAAGTCAACATGAGCTATATGTAAGAGAAGAGTAAATCCGCGTCTAAGCTAAATGAATTGTAGCACAGCGATATATGTTTCGATTCCAAAGCAATGATGGTGGTGATAAGAAGCCTTTGGTTTGTGACGGACCTTCAAACAGAAACCTTTTCATAAGCTTTCAAACACCTTTGGTAATAACCAACATTCCTGTTTTATTCGACGAGACAACGTTACGAGCAAGTTTATCTAATGGTAAGTGATATGCTTGCTCACAACAACGCGGTGTTTAAAATGGTATACACAGAATCACATTACGCTCATCGTCGTGAGATATAAGGTGTTAAATCTCATTACTCCAGTAATTTTACTAGCATACATTACTGTTTGCATGCAATAGGAGCTACCTAATAAACTTTGTCATATCAACATCATAAATTTAAAACAATGTTATGAACATGTTCTGTTACGTTTAATGTTTTAAAAAAGTACAGTTTACACTTTTTTAAGTTTGGATTTTTATTATAATAAAAAAAATCACCTGCTTGCAATGGTATTATAGTATCATTGCCAAAAATTAAATCAAACGCCGTGTCAGCAGCTTCTTTGATTTCTGGCATAATTTCCTGTATCGATTCTTTAACAGGGAGACCCATGTTCGTCTGAAAATGAACAATTCTGTATGAGTAATTTAGTAAAATTACTAATACAAATCAAACGTATACTCATCAATGATTGAAACTTCATATACATTATGAAGTCTTCTTTATACAGTTAAAGGACAGAACTTATAACAATGAATAAGCTGAAAATATCTTTACATTATTCAATTGCTTAGAATTTTTTTTAAGTACAGGTTAAATTTATCACATCCTACTTTTGTTACAGAGGTTGTAATACATACTGAATTGTTTAAAACGTCTTACCTGACTGATGAATACGTCATATGCAAAGTAAATCTTCACGGGAGTCGCTGTCAAGTCTTGCTTTAGTATTGCGGACAGCTTGTTTACGACTGGCCCGTGTCTAGCCATCTCCAGGTTGTCAGTGTTTGAGACCTCATTAAAGTGCTCGAAAAACTTTGGACAATTCATGCCCATTGTCTGAAAAAAAAATCAGTCAGTACAAAAGATTAGAGCTAATCAATATTGAAGAGATAGTATCGAAACTGTGTTACAATTGCTAATCAGATATCTTTGTGATATCTCAATGGTTTTATTATATCATCATCATCATCAGTTGATACAGATCCATTGTAACGAACTTCACGAGGTTGTTTAACAATACAACGGTTTCAGCACATCTTTCGGTATGTAGCCATTACTCAAGGAATACTCTTCGCGTAATGTGCTCTACCCTTCAAATAACTTACAAAATCATACTGCAGCGGCATGGTGGTATACGGAACTGGTACCCACGGCAGGTCCTCCCTCCATCCGCGCCCAACCGGCGGGTAGACACCAGCCATCGCCACCAGGGCCGTCATCTTCGCGCGAGTGGAGTCTGTGGACCTGATGTATATCTCCGAACGGTTGTACCAAAGCGACAGGTGCTCGCCGTATCTCTCGCGTAAAGATTTACCCAACTCGTAAGCTGTACGCATACCAGCCTGAAAAGAAGCAAACACATTATTCCTAGTAATACTACTACAACAAATATTCCTAGTTAACTTTGAAAGTTCCATAGTTTACTCTCTGTTGCTACAGACCGTCTATGTAGGTACCACAGCAGCTCCTACCTCTACCGCCAAATAGTAATGTTTAAATATTACTGTGTTCCGGTTTGAACGGTGCTGTAGCTAGTGAAATTACTAAGGTAACGAACTGCTGTGTATACCATCTCAAAAGCTAGCAAATATGAGCAGGCATATCACTTAAATAAAGAGATGAGCAAAGCATTATTTTGTAAGTAATAAGCTTGGCCTGAAGATGCTAGTTAGGATAGTATACACAGCATCATATTGGGCTGTCTCATTGCAGCAATGATTTCACTAGAATACAGCTCAATTCAAACTGGAACACAGTAATATTTACATAGTTGTCGGTTGTAATAGGAGCTGCAGTACCTACCTAGAAGGTTTAAACTTACCACTAATAAAAAGAAATGCCAAAAACATATGTTATGATAAAAAAGAAGAGTATTAGATGCAGTGTACATCATTCTTTTTATATATTGTTTACTCTATTATCCAAGTGTGAAATATAAAAATATATTTTTACAATGAGCGTAGTGTTGAAAAGGAAAAAGGCGTCGTAAATCATAACTTAAATAAGAACTCCTTTGTAGTATTCTCTTACATTAAGATTCAACTCGTTACAAAGAGTTTGCTCTACAAAACCGTCACGTACTGTATGTAGAGCAACAGTCTTACTGTCAGCGTTGTTGCTGGCAGTTTGTTTAAAACTTAAAAGAAACCGGTGTAGTGTGTATGAACCTTTAATATTTTCAAAATTTAAAAGCTTTTTAATCGTTAAAACGATTTTTGATACATTTTTAATTTTGAATCATAGAATAACGTTTATTGGTGGTTGGTTTCTTATCGGAGAGTAGATAGGACAACCGTTAGCATTGTAGTCTCGGGCTATTAGGAATAGGAGTAAGTTAAGCCCTGTGGTAGAAGGAGACTGAAAGGGTTTTCGGCATAGCAAATTTTAAGAGTAAAGACCCTCACTGTCTATTAAGTGATCTCGGGACAGACGACAAGTACGAAGTGGTCTCGTATTTTGTCGCAGCATACTGTCTATGCTGGGGAAGGAAATACATCTCCCTGGGATGTGTTCAGCAGTGCAAGGAGGTACTGGTGAGTTCCGTAGATCCCGGTGCCTTCCGCAATGCACTGAGGATGACCACCGAAGGGGTTTTATTGATAATAAATCTCATAACCCTGACTTCTCCCAGAAGATTTATCCCGCGACAAAAAAGTTCTCTGGAGACGATCTATGTAGGTGCCATTACAATTATTACTTCTACCGCCGAATAGTAATATGCAGACATTACTGTGTTCCAGTTTGAAGGGTGCTGTATGCTAGTGTGAGGTGTATTGGATCCATATACAACTCACTGTACCCTAAATCTTAAACTAGTATCATGCTCTTCACTAACCTGTATCGAGCCAGCTTGATAGGAAACGGCCCAAAGCC
The DNA here is from genome assembly GCA_018246255.1 of Pachliopta kotzebuea. Classification (NCBI taxonomy): domain Eukaryota; kingdom Metazoa; phylum Arthropoda; class Insecta; order Lepidoptera; family Papilionidae; genus Pachliopta; species Pachliopta kotzebuea. Next base: position 10,014 of record DWLS01001640.1, on the reverse strand, counting down.
GGACTATCGGGGAAGACAAATGTCTTCTATAGACGTCTATCGATTAATGATGAATGTATGCTAGTAAAATTACTGGGGTAACGAGACTTAACAAAACACGTCTCAAAGTCTGCGCAATGTTCCATGTTATGAGAAGGATTTTCATTTACCATCAGGTTAACGCATTGCTTTTATCTTCATCAAATAAAAATAATTATTAAAGTCACCAACAAATCATGTTCATCATCTCCGATTCCTGAATATTGTGATCGATCACTCATAAAAAAATCCTGGATCTAGATAAGTTGAAGTCAAAGGGAATTTATTCCAACTGCATCAATCAGTATGTACATAGGGAATGAGTGAAGGCTGCCTGCCTGTCCATGATACAGTGCTTCCTATCAGGATCGATAGGCACCGTTTGATGTACACATCCAAAAGTAGATGTCCTTGATAGACTTGACATCCTGATGTTAAACTATGAACTCATAAAAATGAGGAAACCAGAGTTTATACATCATAACATCGCGATCATCGCCTTGAGACTAATATTAACCCGATAATATCTATCTCACCCTACAAACTGGAACACAGTAAGGACCGCACAGTAATGTTTGTCGGCTGCAATAGGAGCTGAAATACCATTAATTAGATTACGAGGACATTTCTGACCTGTTCTGGTAAACATTCATCAAATTACCTGCAACAAGTACTTGATACACTGATATACCTCTTCCTTTCCCTAACATTTTCCCTTGAACTACTTCAAATATATATTAGACATTAATAAGGACATATACATCATTTACTTATGAATAATTATACTTATATGTATAGTATTTTCCTAATTTGAGTATAATGTTGTCACTGGTTTATAAGTTAATTTATTCAATTCCCAAACATGTTGTCAATCTACTTGTTATTTATTTATTCAGTAAATATATTACTTATGTAATCGATGTTAATATGAAAATTAACTATTTATTAAACAAATTATTGTTATTTATATAAGTAATAATGAAATGTTGATTTCATATAAACAAAAATCAACAATCTTATAAGAATAACTAAATGTAGTTAAATCTCAACATAAATCCGCGACGTTGATAAACAGCGGAACAGTTAAGTACAGTGCTAATTGTTAATACTTTAACGTATGTTTACTTCCCCCCTCTACCCCTCCTTCTTATGGGGAAAAGATTCTATAATATTCATGGTTAAACCTCTCACATCAGTCAGCTGGCCGTAGCCAAACGGCGTGGTCAGTTCATCCAATACATCCGGCTTGTCGCTGAGATACGCGTACTGCGGCACCGGTGTCCTGTCACCATGCCTGTGGACCTGGATGACGAACAGAGCAGTTCAGATACTGTCAACACCAACGAACCAGAAACCATCAGCCTGTTCTACCCAAAGGTTTAATAATTTAATTATTTATTCCATTACAAAACGAGCAAAAAGTTTATATACTTAATACAATGTTTTCATTACTATATGATCATTGCCTTGAAACATCTTTGTCTCATTACTTACGTAATTACTCTAATGTTTTTTACTATTCCTTATTAACATGAATATATAATAAATTTGTATTTACTTAATTGTTTAATAATGTAACTATAACCTTAACTTAGTGAAGATATGTGAAACATAAAATAGTATACTAACCAAGAACGACAAAACTAAATCCGTATCCTTCAGCACAGCTTCCTGATCCAAATAGGCTTGTACAGTACTGATTGCAAGCACCAACATATATATAGATAACATATTAATAATCTAAAAACACATATAACAATATAACACTTATTTTTTTTTAAATTTTGATTTGACAATTATAATCGCACAACACAAGGTGTCGATACGGACTGCGAAAGAGTTTTAAAATATTCACCACAAACGAACTGTTATTTTTTTTATCCGCTACATACATACAAATCGGTGGAACAGGTCCGCGTTGCGAGCGGCGATAAACGAATGGTGATATGGTATGTGGTGAACAAAAAAAAATTCGCACCACCAATTAGCGAATGCCGGTAACAATGAGTTACGAATGCGTTCAACTTCAACAGTCTCTGTTCAATTTTTAGTATCACAATTTTTTTTAATACTAAACAAGCACGGTGTTCACTTGATAGTAAGTGATAACCAATACCCATAAAATGTTGATAACATTAAGTTAATTTAACATATTACAATACCCATAACATGTTGATCATATTAAGTTAACATATAAGAATACACAGCATGTTATAAACCAACACGTCGCCTTAAATTCCAGTCTCGTTACCGTAGTAATACCACTAAATTACCCTTTCAAACTATAACACAGTAATGTTTACATACTACTGTTTGATGGTATATATAAGAACTGCAGTGGTACCTACCTAGACGGTCACCAACAGAGACCTACCACCAGTATAAATATATACGTCTACTGTCGGTATTATAAGAATCATAAATTTTTAATAGTGTTTTTATTACATAGATAATATTAAAAAAATAGATACAGTATTATAATTACTTAGAAAGGTATAAACTTAGTGTTCAACTGGAAGTCTCTGGTTCGATTCCATCACCATCTCTTTATGTTATATATTTAGGACTCGTCTAACAATGATCAATGATATGATTATAATTACCAGATATTACTACACTGCTGGATTACTATTTAACAATAAAGATCACGACTTTCACACACTCAAGATAAGACTAAGGTGTTCACCTGATAGTGAGTGATACGTTTACACATAACATTACACTAGTTAAGATTATATACACAGCACCAGATTGCACTCATCGCCTTAAGACGTTATTTAAGTCTCGTTACCCCAGTAATTTTAATAATATACAGCACCCTTCAAGCCGGAACATAGTAATGATTGTATATTACTGCATGGCGGTAGGGAAAGGAGCTGCGGTACCTAACTAGACGGTATATAGTAACAGCAGACCTACCACCAGTACTTCTTATCCCCGTTAATTATACGCTGCTAAGAATATTAAGTTAACGATAAGTAACATGACTTCACCATAATAATTTCATTAGTAACAGCGACTTTAAAATATGAATGAAGAATTCTGACTATCACCAGCCTGCAGCAGTCCACTGCTGGGCATAGACCTCTCCCAAACAACGCTCTTTATCCAGGTCTTGGATTATATGCAATAGGATTTATATAGTACATAACTATTATTTAGACCATCTCCGATGACGAGGACCATCATTACTATATCACTTAACTATACATATATATGTCTTGTTCAATATATTTCATTTATATATACTATATCTTTGATATATCATTATGAAGGATGTCTTATATGACAATTGGTTGCTAAGCAAACTCATTATATGCATACATTATTTTTAAAAAACAGCCCAGCAGTGGACTTTTAGCAATTGAAATGATGATGATGATAGTCTTCTAAGAATTATTATAATCATCATCAGCTTGTGGTAGTCTAATGCTGGACATGTTTTTTCCAAAGAACGCGACTTAGCCTGGTGTTGGATTTTACAAATCTGATTGTATACCGATAAATGCCCACTGTTGGACATAAGTCTCCCCCAAAGACCGCGTCTCCAATCGGTCCTGGCTGTCTGCTGAATACACATCTATTAGCAGTAGAAAGTTATCAATAATTCTAGTTAAGATATTTCATCATCAGCCGATAGACGTCCACTGCTGGACATAAGTCTAATGTGGGTTTTGGGCCCCCTGCTATCGGTTGCTATGAAGTCAGAGCCTCGATTATTAATCAGGGTGTACCACGACCTGGAAAGGTTAGATTAAATCCCGTGAATTGTATAGTATTGGTTAAGATAATTACACAACTTAAACCATGTGTCAAATGTTAGCAATAAACCATAAAAAAAGTACACAACTTCAAGTTAAACTCAACCCAAGTTATACCACAATAAGTTTATGTATAGAATTCTAAGTTCCACTTCATCTGTACAGTTTTTTTTCTAAGAAGTATTAAGTGATTTATTTTTAAGTGCAAAATATAGATTACTTTATTGATAATTAAAGAAACTTAATTTAGTAAAGATTGTGCAAGTTAATTGTACATTAATAATCAATTAGTGATGTTTATCTAATGAGGTTAGTTATTACAAAAGAAAAAGAATCCATAGAAGATAGAGTATGGAATGGAGATAGACTTAAGATATTAAAGAAGAGATGTTTCTATAAATAGGGATTAAAATGGTAGTTGAAAGAATATAAAGTAAAAATCTTAGAGAAATTCTCCTCTGAGGTTTTTGTCCTCACATAGACTGATCCCGTCGAAATCTATTACCCAAAGACCATGGAGTCAGCAGGGCCAGCTCACTCTGCTACCTTCAGCAGATCAGGTCTTGGACTCCTTGGATCTTGAGCTGTTCCAGCTCACAAGGAGTGGCCACTTCGAGCCGGCTCCAGCTTTCATACAATAAATATATTATGATATTGGTGCATGCTTAAGGTTGAACATTTAACGATCACGCTTCACCATTTCTAATCTGTCATTAAACATATCACCATTAAGTCAAGTATCAAAGAAATCAACTTTACTTAATATGAACTTAAATATCTCTTAACTTCTAACTGGTTCGAGTCTAGACATAAGTTAAATTTAATAATTACGTTCTAACATCAAAAGCCATTCACAAACCTTTGTTTTAAACTTTGCCATTGAAAATAAAAACTCTCTAAGTTATTTCTCGGTATAAGTTTTCACTTGGAATAACTTAACCCTTTGTCATTGCTCAACTCTTATGTTATAGGAGATGGAACTAAATGATTAGAGTTTCTTCTTATACTACATATATAATTATTCTTATTAAAATAATTAATAAAAAAATAAGAAAAGGAATTTTTTTTTTATAAATAAAAACTATAAATAAAACCGTATGAAAGAAAGAGATTTTTCCATTTATTCAAGGTATATATAAATGTATATTATATATAATAAAGAGGGACAATCTACTTAATTGATATAATTTTTAATTCGACGAAAAGAATCGTTCACCTGATTTTAAGTGATACGCTTGTCCATAACAAGGAGCTTATTGAGATGATATACACGACACCATATTGCAAGTTGCCTTGAGACGTAAATTAAGTCTCGTTACCTCAGTAATATCACTAACTAATAACCATCAAACTACAACACAGTAATGTTTGCTATTTGGCGGTAGAAATATGAGCGGTACTTACATAGTTATTCTGTACAGAGACCTATCACCAGCAAATTTACTTAGGACATTACTGCATCACAGTTTTAAGTAAATAAATATTACAATCAATTACTAAGTTATTATTAAACATACTATTTTTGTTGTTTCTTATTAACTTAATATATATAAGAGAGATACAGTAAAAAAATATACTGTATAATACGATACATCAAACTAATCCGGTTATTTGCAAATATAAATAACATACCATGAAAAAATAATAACTTAAAACAAGGAAATATTAACGTTTACCAAAGTATATTGATTTGTACTGGAGAAACCGGTTGTATGGTCTATTTGTATGGTCTTTAATAAGGTATTTACATATTAAAACAGGTTTTGTAGTTATTGAAAAGTTGATAATTTTTTTTATTATTTAGTAACAATATATATATATTGATATAATTTAGTATTAAGGGACTCTTCTAAAAATATCCTGCTGTTGAAGTCAGGGTTATGTGGGGTTTATACCCAATAACCACCTCGGTGGTCATCCTCAGTGAGTTGCTTAAGGCCATGGGATCTGCGAAACTCACCGATACTTCACTGATAATGAGCACATCCAGGGTAGAGCTGTTACTATCCCCAGCATCCACAATATGATAATTACTCACTTGGTAATGATAACTAGGTAGATATTTCTTACCTGATACCGTCTACTTAGGTAATAAAGCTCCTATTGCAGCCGGCAAATAGTACTGTGTGAACATTACTGTCTTGTAGTTTGAATAATGGTGTACGCTAGTGAAATTACTAGGGTAACGAGAATCAACATCTTACGTCGCTCATGAGGGGAATTGTTGTCTTTACCATTTCAATCATTGCTTGGTTATAGCGTATCCACTTACCATCAGATGAATGTCTTACTCGTCTCTTTGAAAAGAAAACAGTTGTACAAAGAATTATTGAATAACTACTTTATCTACTACACATTAGTTAGATTTATTATTTTCTATTAACTTTGACATTTGTGTTACTTATAGTTCGGCGACTAACCGGTTTATACAAGGTTGTATGAGCAGTCGCTGTATTAATAACTATAGAAGTTACTTGTTTTATATTATATAAAAAGTTGGTTTTTTGTATGTATATATTAGAAAGAAAAAAACTTTATTCATAATACACAATATTACGAATAAAAAATAATAATAATTATATATGAAATTGCGATATGATGTTGAATAAGTCTCCACTCAGCATCTGCAGCAGCGCTGATATGTGAAGCCTTTGCAGAGTCGGATGAATTAATAAATAAATAAATAAAAAGGGAGATCAGTAAGGAGGTACATAATGAAATGAACAAAGCGTCTATATAATGATTTTGATGATTGAAGTTTAATATATGATAACTAAAGATGACAATATTTGAACTATCGAATTGGGAAAAGATGGTCATGATTATGTTGGAAAATAACACAAGCCTTGAAAATTTTGCTATAGAATTACCTACATTTTAGTTAACGTACATATGTGACTGATGAAATTTGATAAAAACTACTATATAACAACTTTTAGATCTGAAATCTGTGAATGTCTATAATAGTTATAAGTTAAGCGTTATATACGCTCCCAGTACAGACTTGCCTAATATAAAACTATAAGAAAACAAATGTATTTTAACCTATATAGTAATAAATAAATAAAAATTAATCAAGTTATATTTAAGGTTGTTACATATCAGATTTTTTAACATGCATTAATTCATTAATAAATAAGTTTCTATAATAATGTTCACATGACAAACATTTATCGTCTGAATAACTTAGTTCGCTTTACATATGAAAGCGCGTAAGTTTACAACTCATCTTTAACCATAGTTGAGTTGTATAAGGGATGTAAAGGGTCTCATACAACACTTCACGGGACCCAAGTTAACCTTTCCTCTTCTTGGTAAAGTCTGATAATAACTATTAATTGGGGGAGATAGCTTAAATCTCTTCTCGATTGTGGGATGTGTATGTCCAGCAGTGGACATATATAAGCCGATGAAGAAGTTGCATATGTAATATAGCTATTTTTTAGTACATAAAAAAAACTTTTAAAGTTCAAAACTGGCGTACGTTTCCGCAATTGTTACGTAATGGACCAGTTCCCTGTTCGCTGTTCGGTAATTGTTCAAATTGGAGCTTTCTCCGCTCAAAATGTACGAAAGTAACATTTCTATGTGTTTTATTTCAACGTTCGAACCTTACACAACACGTTACACTTAATATAACTTGAATTTTGTGTGATTTAAGTTTTATGTACGAACGTTTAAGTTACCATAACGATTGGTAAGCTTTCACAGTGCGGCTGCAAAAGCTGTACTAAGTATTATAGCCAATAACTTTATTAGTGAGCTTGCCGACAATCTCGTTTGTAAGTTATACTTACTGCTATGTAGTATTCACAATAATACTATTGAGAGTATTTTAGAAGTTAATCATTTATACGTACGAAAGAAAAAGAAAATTTTGTTCCTACATTTATGAATATACAAATTTCTAGTTTATAGTTTAATATTTAAATTTATCACTGTATATCAAAAAAAAATTATCTACCCAAGAAGGCCCCGGCGAGATTCGAACTCGCGATCTCCTGTTTACTAGACAGGCGCTTTAACCAACTAAGCCACGGCGCCGTGCGATGGCAGCTCAAAAACTTACACTTACTGTTTAACTTAACAAGTTACTTTCCGAAAAAAGCAACTTGTTTAAAAACCATATATAACTACACCTTCCACAGAAAAGAAAACACGTATATATCTTCTTTAAAAATACTTAAACATAACTTAAGTTATTCTTATCTCAACATTGAAGCTTTCATAACAAAACCTTATTGAAACTAATAACAGTTTCCGGAACTCACTAGCACTTTCAATTGAAACTTAAGTAATGAATATGTTAAAGAAAATAACTTCAAATACTTAAAAAGATCCACGCTTGGCCACAGTACACATCTAACTGCCGCTGAGTAAACTTAAACAGTTTTTAATATATTTGTTTATCAGTTTTTGTTTTATCTTAATGTTTTACCATATTATACTGCGCTGTATGGAGCAGCGGGTGTAGCCTGCATATAACCAATGTATTTGTATTCAATTCCAGATTAATACATGGTTTTGTAACTATATATTAAAAACTAGGGGTTTAACGGATCCCATAACACCTGACGGGACCAAAACCAACCTCTTTTACCCTTGATACAGCCTGTAATCAGCGAACGAAGCTCTGGATTTCTATTGAACCGCATTGAGCTGGGGCTGGGCGATTGACAGTTTAAATCTGCCCACAATTGGGAAAAGCCTATATCAAATAATGTAACCTCTATCGGATGTTGATGTTGATGATATTTAAAACTACTCCAGTATATTAATCTTTGAAATTACTTATCATTATTAACTTTACCATTGTCTTTGGATACGTCGATCATCCTTCATCGTTGGATCTAACAAAATCTTTCGCAAGTTATATCTCTGCAAATCATTAATATAACTAATTATAACTTATGTATTGTGACGTTAATATAATAGTTAATAACTCAGTATATTAATTACATAAATAACACCCCCTATTTTTGAGTAGGGGTGAAAAATTAAGGATGTTATGAAATAAGTGAGACGTTATCGTCGGCCCGTCCCCCGTCTCCTTATCCGCCGCATTATCTTGAAGCACATTACTCTTAAACTTAACGACTTTGTTATTTAGACCATGATTTACAACTTCATGCACATAAATAAAAAATTTTATGACAGAAACGACAACAAATGCCATGATAATTGAAACTTAAATAAAAAACCTTACTTTATCTAACAAGAACATCAAAGTTGAATAAGTTTCCCTAAAGTTATAAACAAATAAGCATAATGTTAATAAAGATAAGAATACGGTTAAATTTAAACTCCAACTTGGAATAAGAGTAAAAAGATGTAGAGGTAGAGAAAGTAATGACAGATAATAAGGAATAGAAGAAGACATAAGGTAAAGAAAAGAGGAGAATAATGAAAAGAGTTATAAAAGTACACAAGAACCATTTTTCTATATTCTTAATATCAAGAGTGAATAGGCAAATACTAGATTAATGCGCTTTACCACCACATACCACTTCACCACTTAACACAAGGTAAGATCGTGGTAAAGCATTAACCTTGTTTTGGTTTAATAATTATCACTTGGAGGTTAAATCAATAGATTTGTATTCAGCTTGCGAAGTATTGACGGTAGAGGAAGTATTCGCTATATAATATATATGTCAAGTTAAGAGAAGAAAGACGTTCACCTGATAATAAGTGACACGCTTACCACTCGTCGCTTTGAGGCATATCTTAAGTCTCATTACCTCAGTAATTTCACTAGCATACAGCACCCTTCAAACCAGAACACAGCAATGTTTACTACTATTTGTCAGCTGCATTAGCAGCTGCAGCGATGCCTACCTAGGCGGTCTTCAAGAAGAGACCTAGCACTAGTAATTTAAGTCTCGTTACCTCAGTAATTTCACTAGCATACAGTGATCTTCAAACCGGAACACAGTAATGTTTTACTACTACTTGCCGGCTGCATTAGGAGATGCGGTGGTACTTACCTAGGCGATCTTTAGCAAGAGATCTACCATCAGAAAATTAAGTCTCGTTACCTCAGTAATTTCACTAGCATACAGCACCCTCCAAACCGGAACATAGTAATGTTTACTACTACTTGCCGGTTGCCATAGGAGACGCGGTGGTACTTACCTGGGCGATCTTTAGCAAGAGACCTACCATCAGAAAATTAAGTCTCGTTACCTCAGTAATTTCACTAGCATACAGCACCCTCCAAACCGGAACATAGTAA
>DWLS01001639.1:0-20845 GCA_018246255.1 Pachliopta kotzebuea | reverse complement strand
TATTTCGATGCTGTCACAAACCATTTTTTCTGACGGCTGCCAACGTCATTTTTTACTCATCGATAGATGACGACGCGACAATATCAAAATAAAATAAAAAAAAAAAAAAAAAGGTAAGACAGCGGAAAGTAGTAACGCCTCGTCTCTGGATTCTGTAAATAGTAAAGACCACCGGATTGTTAATCTAAAGTAAGACACGAAAATGAAATTAATTGTTTAAACTACGATGTTCTTTTAATAATTAGAAGTTCACGATAAAGAGATTTGTTTTTAGTCAGTGTAATTTGAGTAAAAATTTCAAGTCAACATCTCCTTGAAATTTTAAGACGACGTGGGGACCGACAAAAAGAGTTATTCCTACATGAATTACTTGTTGAGAGGTACGCTCAAAACGGTAACGATAACGGTTCGTCGCTAGGCGTGCTGGCAATATCAAATGAATACTATCTGTTCTTTTCACGAATGCTGATGGCAAACATCTTAGTGCTAACGACACTCTCACAGAAACTTCAAAGATGCTCTGTGAATTTAGATCTCTTTTATCGGATGTGTAATGAATTGTTGCAGCAACGTGAAAGTTTATGCAGCTCTTTAAACAATTTCAGTTGCAAGACCTTTGGAGATTTTTTGTTTTCCAAAATTTAAAAGAAAACTTAACACGTGGAACAAAATTTGGCTGGTATTAATAATATCAAATTTAAGAATGTCACTACCGAAACCTATTGATTCTGCACCTGCGGAAATCGGAAAAGAATCTTTGATGAAAGGATTTAGAAATAAAAATACACAATTTTATAAAACTCCCCGTGAAAACATAGGTAATGATTTAACCATTGCAGTAACAAAAAATGTAATCTTGAACGAAGTGTTAAAGAGCCCTTGGTGTCCACGTTTACCTTATTACTATAAACCTTTTCTTAAAAAGTGGAATGATCAGACACAAACTGTTTCTGTAAAGGTAAGATACAATTGATATACATGCATAAATAGTATAAGTTCGTACGTAAAATTTATTGATACATTTACAGACTCAAGTAGAAATTAGTAATGACAGCAATAATAATATAGACGATGTGTTATCAGTAAATATTGTTGGAGCCTTGGAAAAAACATTAAGTATTGAAACTAAAGATGTATTGCTAACATCTAGTTCACTTTGTGCACAGAGTATTAAAAACGAATTTAAATGCTCAAATTGTAATAAGGTGAGTATTTCTTTTACTGCTTTAGAATGTTATATTTATCTGTTCAAAAACAAACAGGTCTATCTATAGTTAGTTGCTAAATGACTTCATTGGCTTAGCGAGTCCGAGATATTTGCTGTTAAGTGTTATGAAACATCTCCAAGCATGCAGATATTTGTCAATCGCATAAATATATTTATTTGTAAACGACTAACATGTCTAGCAAGTAATGAGACTTAAAATGTTGAATCATTTGTTCCCCAGGTATTTACAAGTAGCGATTCTTTAACAAAGCATATGCGACGGCATTCGTCCATCACCCGTTACACATGCGGAGATTGTTACAAAACATTTTCACAGCTCCGCAATTTCAAGTATCACATGTCGGTTCATCGAGGCACCAAAGAATTTGCTACGACGTGCCCAGTTTGCGAAAAATATTTCAATGATAGAGGCTATTTAAGCAGTCACATGAAAATCCATAGGTAATATTGGAAATATGTGATTCTTTGAACGCGGAATCAATGAACTACTTTTTTTTTTAAATAAATTTATATTATACAATTGATGTGTGCACTTATATGAAAAACTTCTGTGTTAATAATTAATTCTAATAGACTTACTTACTATTTACTTAATGTAAACAATGTGTTTGATTTTTTTTATAAGAGCGGAACGTTCTCCCGATGGTATACAATCGTCTATCACATAGGCCTCGTCGTTATGTGATGCAAGATTACTCGTTTTTACATATTTCTCGTTATTCCAGTAATTTGATTAGTTAGAGCGCCCTTAAAACTGGAACACAGTAAAGTAACTGTTTGTACATCGTAATAGTAGTGACGTTAGACGGTTTCCATCAAAGACTAGTAAAATAATTTATTGATTTATACATAATGTATATTTATTATTCGATAATTAAGTTAATAAATATATCAGTTAATATAATATTTCAGAAATAAAAAAGAATACAAGTGTACGATATGTCCAAAATCGTTCAATCAGCGAGTGGCTTATAACATGCATGTGCGAATTCATACAGGTAAATATTTATTTATATGGATACTTGTATTAACTATTAACCTACTCATTAGAAATTCGAGCATAAATATGTTTCAATCTAAAAAAAAGTAACTTAATTTTTTATTAAGTAACTATATTTTTATTAAGTTTTTTATTAAGTAAGTATTAACTTAATTTTAATTATTAGGCAGTACTTTCACAAATCAGAATATTTTTTCTTCAATTCAGAATTATTTGATTGCCGTACGTAATTTCACTAAAAACTAATACAAAGTTATTTGTTCTATATATTATATAACCCAGAAGACTAAGTAAATAAAAAGGGAGAGAATTTTTATCTCCTGTGTCTGTAGAACTTTCGTTTAGGACGAAATGACTTGTTTCATCGCGGGGGAAGCGAGTAGTGTAAGGTGTTCACACGTCGCTTATGGTAATTATATTTAATAAAACGTTATGTAGGAACGAAAAACGAGTTTGGTAATCCACGGTAAATCAAGAAACTATGTTTAAATATTTAGCATTTTTATTCAAATGAATATTTTGATCTTTAAAAAAATATGTACTAAAACTTTCTTTTCATATGAGCCAATAAAAAGGGAGACGTTATTATATATATACCATGTTATTTAATTTCTGACATACAAATGTTATTACATATTAAATAAGCTAACAGGAACTAAAAATAACATGAAGCATAACGATTTTAGCGCAGTATTATTTTAGAAACAGTTGTAGTTTTCCAAAGAAATATCCGCCAGAAGTTAGAATTATCAAAAAATAATATACCTATTTTTTAATAACTAATTTCAAGGTAATATATAATATTTATATACATGTATATTTTTATATAATATAGGAATGTTTTGTAGTTGCTGTCGTTAAGAAAATGGAATGTGATGATTATTTCATGTTAACATGGATCAGAAATATAGATATGTATAGAATTTTAAATATTTTTCGAAATAAAAATATGTAAAAGTCTGTCCATTACGTTATTTAACCTTTTGACTGCTAAAGGCATATATATAACATCTCACAAATCCCTCAACATATACGAAAAGCGTATATATATACGCCCTTTGTATTTTTTAACTATAACACTTTTATTACTGTTTTTCTAACTGATTCAACATGGAATTTGTTGTCTTATGTAATGTAGCAACTAAATTTCGGCAATTGTTTCAATATCGTTCTATCAATTGTCTTCATATTACACTGTTCTTCTATGGTACACTCTCGTATAATCTCTCGTATAATTTGATTCCTGTAAATCTATTTTTTACTACATATTGTCGCGAATTCAAGCAGTAAACCTCTAAAGCCAGCAGATGTAAAATCAGGTAGGTCAAAACGCGCTTTCAATAGATATTTAAACCATAAATTCAATCTTTTAGTTCAGGCCCCGAAACTAATACTTAATATAAATAAAAAAAAATTATATTTTTAATTTTTTTGCCATAACTATTTTTTAAATCCTAAGAATGGCATCAAATTTCCGGATACTGTTTTGGTCACTGTCAGTTTCGACTAGTCAGTGGACAACTAGTCGCAGCGACTGACGAGTGAAAGACGCGCTGTCCATATTGATGGATTCGTCCGAGAACGCGCCGCAGGCAAAAGGTTAAATCCTTCTTCGCCAATCGGTCTTCGTGCATTGTATCTGCTATATCATTGAAATGACAGACTGTTGTAGACGAAATCGATCCGTTGAACTAGAATTTATAGAGTATAAATTAGTCAGAAAAAATTTCAATATTATGTTCATTGCTACCAGGTGTAAAACCACATGTCTGCAATGAATGCGGCAAGGCATTCTCTCGAAAAATGCTCTTGAAGCAGCATCTGCGAACGCACTCCGGAGAAAGACCGTATGCTTGCTCTCATTGTGACAAACGTTTTGCAGACCGGTCTAATATGACCCTGCATTTAAGACTTCATACTGGTATGTCAATTGTTCAGCATTACATCAGCAATCATCTTAGGAAAGTCTAGTTCAAAATATTTGACAATCGAATGAAATTAATAAACTTAAATCTTATGTACGCCTGTTTAAATAGCCGTAAAAACAAACATACAGATAAAAATTATTATTATTTTCTTTGTAACAGTACAGTTAAATTTTATACACAGACAGGGTGATATCCAGGCACTAATCTTATTTTTATCTGTAATAACATTTATCAACAAGGTGTATTTTATAATTTTTTTAATTTATCACTATTTTTTTTTTGATGATTCTTACTAAAGTATTGTATTAGTATATTCGTTCATAAAAACTACAAAATCTTTTAGTCATCCTCATGTCCGTGTTTTGTAATTACTTTTACCCATTACTTAATATACATAGTAGAATATCAATGACTTATTCATATTTTCTTCTTTCACAGGAATAAAGCCATTTTCGTGTTCGCTCTGCTCCAAGTCATTCACGAAAAAGCATCATTTAAAGTCACATTTGAATTTCCACACCGGTGCCAAGCCTTATCCGTGTCCAAGGTGTAAAGTCGCATTTACGCAATCGTCTAACATGAGAACCCATTACAAGAAATGTAAAGCGCCTTACTGATGTCGATGTTTTACCTCACTCATATTGCTGATTTGTCTAAAAATAGTTTTCAGGAGCGTTTTTTTCAAGTCATCACATTATTGTTTAAACTTTAAGCAATAATGTAGTAATTTGAAAAAATCGCTCGATTATACACTTTAAACTTTAAAGTGAAAAAATATAAACTATTATAGGTATTGCATAAACTATCCTCAAGATTCCATCCTTGTTTTACAACTCCTCTGAAAGTAGCATATGCAGGCATACGGATTTGTAGAGGTATTTTAATGATTAACACATTTCGTTAACAAATATGTAGATGCTTTGCATGAGTCCTTAATGGAGACAAATAATGGAGTAGTTTAGTGTTTAATATATTAGCGGGCTTTACTGTTACTTGTTTATGGACAACTTTTTCATTTACTTTGTTTTTATTATAGCAATTGGTGTCCTTGGCTTCAAGATTCAGTCAAAAAGTGCTAATCGATGATTTTTAGGTCTCTTTACATATATGTATTTAGATACTCTGGAAGATCTTTGATATGGGTTACGAAAAATTTATATTTTGAAATGGAAATGAAACCAAGATTAAAGATTTTTTCATCCTGTTTTATTGGATTTGGTGATATAAAAAATTATCGATCAAGGTGTACAAATTACAGGCCTTTACAATTATATAGTAACTTGAGGCGTATAAGACGAATAGAATTATCTCCTTACAATCCTGCTCCATATGTATTATCGTGGAAGTATTCAATACAATGTCGTGATGAAATATTGCTTACATTGATGTATCATTGGTTAGGTATTGTATTTATTAATGAATGTAGAAAAGGTTCTATCGTTTTAAATTTAAGTATAACATTTTATACGAGACTGATATAAAGTTTTAACTTGCATAGTAAATAATATTACATAGGTACACATGTCATTAACAATACGAGAACTGGTATAGAGAAACGATGTAAATATTTACAGTTAATATTTTCATTTTGCGTTGATAGCAAAATTTCGGTCTTAAACATCATCCTTTTAATATTTATTTTATGCATCAGCAAAAGTTATGACTGTCAGAAAGATGTAGTGTAATTTAAACTTAGCTATGTCTATCTGAAAGGATTGATAATATTCAGTCATAACTTTAAAAGTACTTTTCTCACTTACAGCTGCATACGGAAGGTTCTCTATAGGACAATGATATGACGTACGAAATGTATTGAGACTATTTATAGAATCCATTAGCGACCAATTTAATTTTTCCCAAACATACATGCATATACAATAGTTTATTTAACATATCGTATATTTATGTAGAGTTATTAAGCATTTATAATTTATGTATCAGTATTATTGTTTTGTTAAATTTATATTTTGAATAACGCTAGTTTATCTGATGCATAACCGCCAATCCAAAAGTTTTAAAAATAATTACATTGCATTTACTTAAATTATGAAACAATCTTCGCTTTTTAATAATATAAATATACTGAGGTAAAACATAAGATGTACAAAAATACGTATCTATAAAATTTCAACGAAAATATATAACTATGAACAAGGAATGGCGAGAAGTTAATAACAAGATTATGTAATCGTTTTATATGTTAAGATTTACTGTCATTTTAATTTTTTCATGTCACAAAAATTTTGGTGTTACTTAACCTTTATTTGATTTTATGAATTGAATACGGTTTATAATTTTTTCATGAAAACCTTTGTCATATATTACATCAAATAGGCCGTTTTTAAATCAGCCGTACACTGCATCGAAAAAATTTAAACGACAGTCAAGTTTTCGTTACTTAGAATGACAGAATACATTTACAGAATTATTATAAAAAGTGCATGTTTATACAAAGTCATAACCTGCGCACCTTTTTTACATTCTCAATACAATTAACAAACACATAAATATTATTGAAATTATTTGAGAACATTAAAAAATTTAACGGTTCCGATTTGATACAAAAATGTACTCTGTAGGTAAATAGTAGGTATAAAATATACAGTAAATTTATAAGTAATTGCGTGTAAAATCCTTATACGTACAATAGAAATATAGAAAAAGCTATTGTCTGGCTTTACATCACGCTTCGGTGAGTTAACTCTATTTTAGATACGTTAAACATTACCCAGGCGTCATGTATACCCATATCTACAGTTATTTTTGCCAATCGTTTTGTTACACATTTTATCTCAGCCTTTTTGAGTAGGATAATTGTATTTACTTGAAATTTGGATTTACAATATAGTAACTATAGAAGACGGTGTATTAAAATTACGTGTAAATACACCGTTCGCCCATGTGTCCCCGCGGACACTGACGCGGACGTTTACTATACTCTACGATGTGAAGCACCATTTGTTCTAGCGTAGGGATAATGTACACAATTTGTCGATTCTATTCTAAGTCATATTAGAATTAAATTGAAGCACTCATGCGCTTACTATCCAATCATTAGTTAGGAACAATAATTTAAAAACACTAATTTTTTTTCATTGCATAACTTAAAAAATTTAATGTAATCGCGCTTTTGGCACTTACGATAACTTGAGATTTAAAGATTTTGTTTGTTGTTAAGAAAACTTATTAACTTTAAAAATAACTCATAAAAAATGGAGTATTTTTTTATCTGACAAAGCTTTTTTCCATGTTTTAATAAGTTGAATAGAAAATAATATGCGGAGATGTTAAGACTTTCTTTGGTGAGATAAAAATGTCAAACAACAAACTATTAATAGGTTAAAAGAAAAACATTGTTTAACAATGAACAACATTTTACCGTTACATCGGACTGTTACCTGTGCTTTTTACGTGTTTTCCTTAATATATACGCATGTGTGTATATATCATGGATATTTCAATTAAATAAAATATATGCGAAATAAATTTTATTTACAATAGACCTCTAAGACGATGTATAAAATTGAGCATTAACATAAAGGCAGCAAGAACCCATCTTAAGTACTTCAAAGTCTAGGAAAGAAATACTTTACGTACTTATTACGACGACAAGTACTTAGTACTTAGAGACGCCTTATTAACTTATAATTATTTTTTTTACAAATGTACAAGTTAAAGTTCATATGATAATCTCATAAACACTGAACGAGACGAGTCGAAACATCAATCACACGATTGTCTCCTTCAAAGTTTTATAAAAATACTACTGTTTGATCACAAGAACGGAATCACATGAGGCGGCGGGGAATTACACGTCCGACAAGTGTGCAAAGCGGTGCTCAGGTGCACTCAATTATGAGTGGTTGGCTAGATTCTATAACACTAGGGCGCGTTTCACCACCAGATGAATAATGTTGAGGCGCCGTCTCGTGATCCGGGGGAGGTGGTGGTACATGTATCGTTCGATACGGCGGCGCATGCGACGGCGAGTGAGGCCCCGGTACAGCCAGATGTGGCGTTGTAGAGTGTGCGTGACTACCGAGCAGTCCCTCACCATGCAGCAAAGAGCGCGCCCCACCGGCACCAACAAGCCCTCCCTGCGATGCCGAGTGCACCTCATATGCCTCGTGCCCCTCTCTATCGTGGCAGTCTTTGTCGACGGTACCTGCAAAGTGCACGCGAAAATGAAATCGGTCGCGTTTAGTGAGAGCGCAAGTGAAAGTTGCGGTTCACCTACGAAGAGAAAGTGCAGCGTGCTGCAGTTGCTCTCTTGATTTCACTCGGTTTATCCACTCTCAGTTGTTTTATTTGTGAAATATTATTACAGTAGGATTTAAATTTATGATAAGTATGATTTTTTTTATTCATTTAAAATTAGAAAGAAATACATACCTATGCATTCTGTGTTAGCGGCGTTGGTGATTGCTAAAACTTCTTCAATGTTGTTAGGTTTGCAGCTTGTAGTTTTCCAATGCGTTCGCAATCCTGATGCGCTTATATATTTTTTGTCGCATCCCTGACATACGTATGGTCTGTCATTTGTGTGCAATCTTTTGTGAAGTTTTAGGTGAACAAACTGTGTAAACTTTTGCATACAAAGATCACAAGCATAAGGTTTTTGTCCAGAGTGTAAACGCAAGTGTGTCTTTAAATTGGAAGTGGATGAGAATCTTTTCTTACAAATATCACATTGGTGCGGTTTTTCCCCTGTGTGCACAAGGTGATGTTTTTGTAAGTGTGCGAGCTGAGTGAATGACTTATTGCATACATTGCATTTGAACGGCCGTTCTCCAGAATGTGTCCTCAGATGAACTTTCAAATTGGAAAGCTGTCCAAACGTTTTGCAACAAACATTACATTCATAGTGCATTTTTCCATCCTTTTTCTTTAACGGATATGGTAGGCTTCTATATCCTCGTGATGATTGTGAGTTAGGACTTATGGGAGCCACCATTAAACCACAGGATCCATCGGGGCTCATACTCCCGTGTTGTGGTACTAGTTGGCCGTTTATGTTAGAGTTTTGTATTAAACTTAACTGCGAGCAATTTTTAAGTGTAATGACACTAGTTGATGAAGGGTAGTGATGATTACTTTGGGCACTTTGTGTCCTTTCATATTGGTGTGTAGATGATACAGTTGGTGAATATGTGCTCGGAGGAGAACCTAATTGTGTGATAATAGTGGAATTTGGTGGCGAATACAAACTGTATGAATAATTGGGATAGTGACTTTCATACCGGGTCTCTCTTATCTCTCTTATTTCTCTTATTTCTCGAATTTCTGTTGTGTGTGGCATAGTATGCGGCGGTGATGATGAATATACTGACGTAGCATTAGGAGTTGGTAGTTGTTGTGGCAACGGCAGTAAAGATGGTAATGGTGTTAGGTTAGAACTAGAATCTGGACTGCAGGCATTGCCATACCTTTGACTCTTTTTGTATGAATATGCCATTTCTGTAGGAGATGATGGCGGAGGTGTTGCATTAGGTTGGCGACGACTAGGATCATTGTTGTTTGTATCAATTCTATTTCCTGTTAATATGGTTTCTAAAATACGTGTATCAGGTGGCGAATATCGCATAAAGGTCGGTTGTGGCGAAGGCGAAATGGTGCCATCTTCATAATATGGTTTATTTAAGGGTACAACTGTATTTTGTGTCGATTCTAACACTATAACAGTAGAAGTCGCCGGGTCGCGCCTGGGTGGTGACAAATTTTGTGGAGAATTATTAGTCATTTCTTCAGCAATAATTAGATCTTTTTCACTTTCACAGTCCATATCCTTATTGTGATTTTGGTATTGATATGCTCTAGGCATTTTGATTTTTACTTTTCTATATTCATTTCTATGAATGTCTTGATCCATTTTTTGGACTATAACTGTTTCTTTAGGTTCATTTGTTTTGTTTGAGCAATCTAGAACATAGTTTTCTACATCTGAATCACTGGAATCTTCTGGTGGCGTAAACTCGTCATGATACCCATTGCTGTGGTAGCCCTCATCTGATCTTACTGAGCCGTCATTTGGCGTAAGTTGATGTTCATAGTGTTGTGCACTGCAATGCGTTAATCCAGGCGACTTGTTTCCTAGCTTATCTTGATGGTTTTGTGACATTGGCGAAGGCCCTCGTATATCTCTTAAGTGTAGATTTTGAGCAGGTGATCTATTACCATGTAACCTAGGATTTTCAAGTTGATGTATTACCACGTGGGACGTACTTTCTTTATGCTGATGAATAATCAAAGTTTGATTATCCCTATGGTGTAATTTGGCAGGTGATGGTGGTTGCATAAGGCCTGGTGATATAGATGTAATTTCGTTAGCATTTTGACTCTCAGATTTGTGATGATTAATATTTCCAATTACATCTGTTCTTATTATTGTCCTGTCATTTTTATTAGTAATTCGAGGATCTTCCCGTGGTTTAAAATTTTCGTGAAGTGGTTTCTCTAAAGATTCACGTTTTCTTCGTCGGCTTGGAATGTCAGATTCTAAAAGTTCTTTAGCGTTCGTTAAACCTAGTACGTATTTCATGTGATTAAATGCAATTTCAGGGTGTACTGGTGCAGGTGGTAAGCCATAAGCTTTTTTGATAGTTTCTTCTTTGCCTGTAAATAAAAGTTCATATAATATACATCAATAAACACTTTTAGTATATATATTGTGAAATTATTATACAAATATTATGTTAATAAAAATCTTACAAATTGAATATGTTGCTCTCTCGGGGTCAATGTCATAACCTAATCTCGTCGCGAAGTCCTTGCAGTACCAGACCATTAGTTCTTCATTTGGCATAATATCTCTGTGAACATATTGTTTCCGGTAAAACAATAATTAAATAACATGTGAAACTTTGTGATGTGTGTATTGTGTTGTTAGTGTTTAATACCTTACCTGATGGTGTAGAAGTATATATGTTCTTGATGCTGGCAAGCGACGAGATTCATTACGGAGAGTGAATAAGCCGAAGCTACATAACGCATCCAGTTGGCCACGCTTGTGTCGGAACCGTCAAGGTAATAATAATCACTGTCCTTAAATATCTGCAAGAATAGCGTTTCATTATTATAATTAATGACTAATGAATTATTAGAATTATCATAGAAAGAAGAATAAAAGCTGCTGTATTAGCATTATCTGCTTGACGCGTGAAATGTGAGCACGTGGCACGTGTACGATGTTTACAATGCGCGTGCAACTGATAGCAACATGCTTACATGTTATAACGGATGGAAGTCAAGGACGAGATCCAATGTCATCGTGCTGTAGGACACGCAAGATAACATACCATCTTTAAACATTAAAGGATGTTAAGTATTACATAATTTTATTGAAATGAATTGATACAATGCTATTATATTTGTTTATGTTATTAAATTTAATATTTAAAACTTTATTTTTTAAAACAAAAATTCATAATATAATATTGTTATTGCCCTTGTTTTTATACATGCTAGAATTAGATTCGTAAAAAGATCGCTTAAATACTATATGAAAACAATCACCACCACCATTATTTATTTTAAAGCCTATTCTCACCTTTATATTTCCATAAGTATGATGTCTGACAGTTTCCTGCACCTGGCCCAACATAGAGAGGAATAGGTTAGTTAGAGAAAGGAGCTGTGCATTTTAAAATTATAGATTAAAGCTTTACAAATTATCTGTTGAATTTGGTATTTTATTTTTAAGCCAATACCAGCTGGGGAGAGAATAAAACTATTTACAATTAGAAGCCTCAACCCTGTAAATGTTTCAGAATGGGTAAAATATTTAAGTAAGCGAAGTGAAAAGGATTGCTGTGAAGTTTTTGAGTTCGTTTAAACTTACCCTCCAATAATATCGCCAGGAAACTTTGTCATTTGGTTTATTCGGCGTTCTTGTGCCTTCGAATGGTCCAAAACGTGTACCGCGTGGGATGACACCTGTGCTCCATACTCCTTCAGTCTGTAATTGTCATTAAAATAAATAAATTATAATATGTAAAACATTAATCACAAATGTATGTATTTCAAATTATGAATTTCGTTTATTCAAAAATTCTTGATTATTGATTCCTTGAAAAGAGATATGAAATGGTTTAAAGTTCTTACCGGTGTATTAGGTGTTGAAAGTACTACGGAAGGCCTTAGAGCGAGACTTCGTGGAAGAGTTTTTTCAGCTCTGTTGGGTGTTCCCCGTTCGCACGGAACATCAGGAACTATATATACAGTTAGTCGCTCAAATTCCTCCTCGCGCATACGCGTCACATCGTAAGCTCCCGTTGCAGCGACTGCTGCGACTGATGTTGCACTTGTGCCGCCGCCGGGGCTTCCTATACGACCAACAACTGTCGTGCTGGGAACTTCCTCGGTTATTGACTGCAGAAATATTTTGTTTATTTAAAAAATAACATTAAAAATAAATTGTAAAAGTTATTGATAAAATTTTATTAAAAACTAATTTTATACTTGTGCCAACATTTTAAAGTCATCTGTATCTTATAATGTACATTATTCAGCTATAATTTAATTTTTATACTATTTTTTCGTTTTTATTTCATGCAACGTACAAAAGATAGAACATGTTTTTTTTATTTATTCGAACTGTGTTTAACCCTTCCTGTCCCTTCAAGCTTATTTTAAATCGTAAACTCTAGGAGCAAAGGGTTCACTTTAGCTGAATAAGAGGCAAAGAGTGCTGTTCGATAAATGGGCGGTTCTACTACTGACCTAGTTTTGTGATAAGTGCGCGTTTTCCACTGCGCACCAAATTATCCCTTATGCCTATTATATTCTTAATACAAAATTCATTTATATCCGTTCTTTTAGCACATATTAATTTTATTAAAATGAACAGGTATTGAAATGTATTCTTACCAGCCTCATTTTAAAGATGTACGTTCCTTAAGTCAGCGTCTTTTTTTTGTCTATTGTAAAAACTAGTACCTAAAACAAAAAAGAAATTAATTAATTTAGGGTCTGAAATATGAATCATTTATTAAAAAAAATGTAATAAAAAGCAGTAATTATAATATTCCTTGTTATCAGGCAAATAGACAGACCAACACTAAGTTTGCAAAAACAATTAAATTTCTTGATACATTAAAAAAAGCAGCATTTGAAAACCATTAAAATAATTTATATATATAATAATGGAAACTGGTGTGGTATTCAAATGAGTACCGAACTAATTTTTATGTCATAATTATTTATATTTCCAGATAGGGTTATTAGATGTACAAACTTAGAGAGAGTTTATACGAGTACATTTTGGTATGATACATAACTCTCTCAAATATATAACCAATAGGCATAAACACCGATATCTGGTGGTCATTTTAGTAAGTGCTCATTTATCAGGAATTGTAATCGTAATTATACAACAACTCACTTATTGCACATTTGCTATTTTAAAAATAAAGATTTTGATTTGATCACCGTTAAGTTTTCTGAAAAACGCACATCGCCGTGCAAAAGCTTCTCTCAAGAATCTCCGCAAATATCTATCGGATTCTTTAATTATAACAGGTTAAATAATTCTAGGTAATACTAAAGAATTTTTATGTTTAACTTCTCGTTATTTTGTTTTATTAAAAGCTTTTATTTTAATTATTTTTGGTATAGATGATAATGAAAATGCAAAAATTATTCACAACATACTATCTAACCGTTTCAGATTACTAAAGATTGATTTACAAATAAATATTTGCACTAGTAAAATATCACAATTAGTCTTTATTAAATATACAAATACTTGACAGATATACGTATACAAGAAGATATTTAACCAAACTGAACGCCTTAATGAAAACATTATTTTGTATTATTAGTAATATTAGTCAAAATAAAATAAAAAATGAAACGAAAGATAGCTTCAAAGAAATTACTGCTGTCAATCAATATCAAATACCTATTGACTTTTGTTAAATCTAATTATAATTAAAGCATTTTTCTGTAGAAAATATTAATTGCCCGTACCGAAATACTGAATTACATTGTGGTTTAGGTTAAGCAAAATAAGTTCGTAATGAATTTATGACTCATGACGAAATAATAGAACGGCACGTTTTTTGATGTTTGTATATTAGTATATTACAAATTTGTGACTAATTGCATCGTCAACTTTAATCTTTTCCAAATATTTTTTTTTAAACCGAGAAATAATAAAACCACCATGATATGTAATAATGAGGCGCAAGTTACCAAAATAATACATTATTCTTATTACCTTCAGACAGATCTTATATCTACATACTGTAATAATTTTCATTAGCTACATCTGGATTTTTAGCAGCAATAGAAACGTTTTCTCATTATTTAGAAATAGAAATAAACGTTACAGTGTAACAACTTATTTAAAAAGCCTCCATCAACGGATACATTACTATAAGTAAGTTAACAGTAACATATTTATGTATGAAATGATATATAACATCATTGGATAACAGTGATTAAATATGTTACACATGTCAATATAATTTATTTATAAAAGAAATGTCAAAACATTGTAATAACTTATAAGTGTTTAAATTATTGAACAAATAACATTATATTTTTCATTGAGGCTCGACTTTAATGTAATTCGAAAAGCGAATAACGGTGGTAAAATAGAAAACATGATGTATACTTTATTATCAGTGTGTGGTGTGGAATCGTTTTTATGAATAATTAATCAGTAAATGAAATTACTATCTTCTCTAGGCTTATAGGGAACATATCCACCAAAGTTCCCATGAGACTAATATTTTTGCCACACACTGAGTACATCTAAATTTATTTTTATATATATTTAAACAATATTATTCCATTTTTTTATTAATAAATTTTTTATTATTTTTTACAGTATAAATCACCATTGCTTTAGTAGCCTTTGCGTATATAGATAGTTGTATTTTATTACTTGAAAACAATATTCCTTAGGCCGTTCATTTAAACACGTGTTTGTTAACAGATTACGCAATACATACGCAAACGTTGTAACTGAGATACGCGGCACGCTGCGACATGGGCCGTTCCATGTGCATTTTATGGGAATTGCACATACACAGCCACAATTTGAAAAACCCAAGCGTTTCCAAAATTAACAATTTTACATTATTCGTTGCCATCGCTTGGCAGACAAGATGTTGTGAGAAGTTTTTAAAATAGATTGTATCTATAGCGTGCATTTATTATATTGTGTTTTGATTCTATAGCGAACTTTTAAAAACTATGTACCTTATGAATATATATATACTTACATATATTATGATCAGATTCTTATACTTTTCATAATCATCATTCTTTTAAGATCTTATACAAAATGTAATTGATTAATTTTACTTCACTCAAAACCGGGTTTTTTGAGTTGTTAGGTGATACTTCTGTATATATTTATAATGTCTTAAAATTTTATTTATAAATATTTTACAGTAAGAAATATAAGAACATCATTGAGATTTCGGGTAGTATATTAGTAGTTATGTTAAACATCAGTCTCTACTTTGATTATTCCTGTTTATTGTACGATCATTAAAATAGTTTTTTTATTTATCGTATTAAAATAGTAGATAAAAATGTTTTTATTACTGTAATTTGTCAATCTGTGTTCTAGAAGTTAACTATTAACAAATTGAACAATATTTTAATTAATAAATTATGTACCTGTGTTCGTTGTGAGGTATATAAATATGTTCAATGAGTTGACGTAATTATGTGAATCGATAATAGCGAAGTGTGCATTGATAAGTCCGCGTCGCGTCGGCGCGCGCGCACCAGGAAGGCAACCTTGGCGCGCGTTCGTGAACTTGCCCCTTTGCGCGGTTGTATTGCACTGATGCGCTTCATACACACAACACACGGTACGTGGTAACATGCAATATGCAATTGGTTTATACATCTACATAATATTATGTAACGTTCGATTGCATTTTTAGCGGCGATTGCTATATGAATAAAACAGATATAAAAACACCCGGCGACGTTATGAATGCCTAGTAATATTTATAATACCAAATTAAATTATAAAACGCTAGTAGTATTAAAATTCCGAAAGCATCAGAGGAAATTTCCTATCCGAAAGAAAAAAATTAGATCAACCACGCTTTAGCATTTATTGTATTAGTCACACGTCATATTTAGACCAAAAGGTATTTGGGTTAAATTATAAACAGCCTAATTAAAATTTTTAGTTAAATTATATTACAAATTAAACAAATTTGAAATTTATCGCTTTTGTGGCTTTATATGTACAACACGATTACATTAACAATATCAGTTTAAACTTTAATTTTAAATATATATAAAATTATATAAGTATTCTCAGGAGTTGAAAGTTCCTGATTGTTAGTGATATTTTCTGAAAAGTAAAAAAGTTTTGTTTTACATTTAAACTTTTATTCCTAAATTATTGTTTGTTAGACTACATAAAAATACATGTTAAATAATGATGACCGCAATAATATAAAAACGATTGTAAATTAATTCAGCGCGTAAATATAATAAAATGTTTGGTTTTCAGATTCTGATTTCATTATGACTCTTGTGACATTTACTTTGTGGCTATTGCGGGCTCTAGGTAAAGTAAAATAAAATATAGGGCAGATTTTTGATGAGAAATGTATTAAAAATCTTACCTGTGTTCCTGTTTAAAATAACTGAATTTGTTCACGGTATTGCTTACAAAATTCGCACATGCAAGTGTGCAACGGGAAAACTAACCTTGTGTCTAATAATAATTTAGTACGCCAATGTTTCCACTACAAATAGACATAGTATCGGCTAGATAAAGACGCGTGTTGCTTACTAGTAATACGGAAATTGAATTAAATCCAAATCAGGAAACGAGTAAATAATATACTTTAATAAAATTATAACATTTTTGGAAAACAAAACAAACTCGATTTATGATTTTTGGTCACTTTGCAAAGTATTCACTATGTCTAATTTAATTATCTTGTTATCTAATATTGTAAATGGTATGATTTTAAAAACTGTGTTTTAACTAAACTTCTGAACATTTAGGAAAACAAAGAGGAAAAAAATAACATCAAACTGGAGCATTGATACTTCCTTTTGAGAATATTGTTATTTGAATACTTACAAAAATCTTTGTTCATCGCGTTCTTGATATAAGTATTATTTAGTACTTCTATTATCATTAACAAACAGTTTGGTTGTTAACCGTTCGGATCGGTAAGTTGGTGCATGTGAGAGTGTGGAGCCGAGCGATTTGAGGTACTCGAGGTGGATGCGGAGCGTCATGAGCGGAACGAGAGGCCTGTGCCGCCGCGCCGCTCTCATGTCGCCCGCCGCGCCGGCCCGGCCAGAGCTGTGCCGCGGTCGGTCCGGTCAGCGCGCGGGCCGCGGTCGGGCCCCGCGCATTATGCAACACAGTGCTCCGACCTGCCGCACGTCTAACGGCGGAGCGCGTTGCACTAACCCGACGCCGCGCCGCTACGCCGCTACGCCGACCGACCTACATGCACTTTTACGACGCCGAGAATGCAATCGACACACATATCCGCGTCTCGTTCCGATAAACGCATCGACGACGAAAGCGGCTCGTGATGGAGAATGCGGACGAATTTGACAGCGAGTGCAGTGAGTACGTCACATTCGCGCCTAGCGCTGCCCGATTAGACTAGAGCAGGACGGAGCGGCGGCACGGAGCGGCCCGACCGCCCGGTGCTGCATTCAAGTTCATTACTTCCGTAGTGTGGCGAGCGGCCGCGGTGCGCCGTGACCGTGCTCCCGATCCGCGCTTGCACTTTATTGATGATCGCTGCGAACGCCGCGGGAAATGAATGCGTAATCCGTCCATTAAATTTATCATTAACAATTTTACAGATGCCGAGAGACTCAAAAATATTTTTATCTTTCATAGACATATTTTCCTAAGACATTATTTTTGATTTATTATTAAAAAAAAACCATCAAAATGTCAGCAATACTTGTTCCAATATTTAAATATTAAATGGATATGAATTTATGTAATACGTATTAGAATTTATCTATTTTATAATGGTCATAAGAAATAAGTTGAAAACAAGACGCGTGGTGGTAGCGTGAGAACGGCAGCGAAAGCCATGGCTGGGCGGGCGGGCCATGTTCGCCTGCGCCTCCCCGGAACACGCTTTCACTCTCGCGGGTCGTCGACACAGCCTTCACGCACCCTTACCTTTGACTCTCGAATCATTCTTAAATCTCTACTGAAGTTATTAAATAACTCTGATACCTGCAGTCGCAAACATAGGAACAAAAGTAATTTTTGCGTGAGTTCAGTTTGATCCATAGTAAGGGTGATGCATTAAGTTCCTCCGGTAGTACCAACCCCTCGCAGCACTGTTATCCACCATTATCCAATATTGATTTTACTAGACACAGCTTTTATTAGTTTACATCTCCAAACTATTTGTTTTTGATTTAAAAGGTTCAGCCCATAGCTCTGCCATCATTTCAGAACTAGACACAAATGTAAGGAATAATCAGTATTTTAGATCATTTACACAAGCAATGTATAAATGTTATGTATGTATGTATTATAAAAGAGAAAATATTTAAAGTTTTTTATCATGGTATTAAATCAATTAACTTTTAACTATTTATTACAATTATAATATATAGTATTCACGGGAGTTTATTCACATAAAATGAATTTATTTACTCTCTTAAGTAACATTAGTTTTATTAATTGACATTCCATATAATAAGCATATATGTAAATAAATAGTTTAGGGTTTAAACAAGTCATTTAACAAAAGAAAACTACAATCAATCAACAGTCTGCGTCAGTCCACAGCTGGACATAGGCCTTACCTAAGGAATGCAACAACAAAGAAAACTTATTAATTATAATTTCATATATGTTTGAGTTCAAATTCTCGAAAGAATTTATTCAATATTCTTATAGGAGATTTTCCAGACAGCTGTAAAACTGTTTTGTTCGAGTAATCGATTAGGGGATTTCCGTCCTATCCCAATGTCCCAATGTCAGCCCTTTTAAGTCACGACCTATCGCAATATCTAAGTGATATGTAGAAATGAAACCAGCGGTAGTAACAATTATATTCAAATAATTTGATTAAACAACATGATGGATAATTGTTATTTATGGACTTTCGTTATCATTTTGTATTCTGCAATATCATTTGCGCTCGCAGTTTTATTATAAGAGATGTTAAGTTATAGATTAGTTACACTTAAATACGTCGATAAATGCCACATTGAAGATATTTTCGATGAAAACATTGAAGAAAAACATGTAGGTTGCTCGCGGCTTGAAATTTTTTAGTATAACTAAATTTGCTATGATGTCTTCAATATGTACGCCAAATTTAACTTTGTAACAATGTCTTCCTTTCTTTTATTTACTCGATATGTTTCGGTTTACAACAGACTTATATTTTGATAATTGAAAAAAACATAAATAATGGATGATAATAATTCGATTAAATATTTACTTAAATATAACTTAATTAATTATTGTTTAATTTTTTGTCATGTACCACAAAGATTACATGTTGTGGAGTTTGGTAACGGGTTTTTGAACCAGCCTTGCCACCAACGTCATATTGTAAATTTGACACTATATTAGTATATTGTGTTTATAGTATCATTACTGCTAACGTATTCTGTACGAGCACGTTTCATCATCGCATACTTGTGATTCAATACCAAGTTAAATTATGATAATAGCTCGATTAAGTTAAAAAAAATCTGTTCGAAAAACAATTCTTATTATAAATAAAATTCATTACATCCTTTTGGCGGTCAATTAGAGCATGAAAAGCGAAGTGCATCAAAGAAAATGCAGTTTTCCAGCGTCGGCGGAGGCTTGTACGGTATCAAAACACTGAATCTTCCGGGGTGAACGGCCGCGGGCGCCTCGTCCCACTGCGCTAGCCGCGCCGCCCGTCGCCGCGCGGCCTCTCACTCGCTCGCCTCGCGCCACGCGAATAAATTGCACTTGCGTTCGTGTGCGCTGCCTACGCTGTACTGTACTAGTATTGGGCACAGGGGTCGACGACACCATCACCAATTTTCCTTAGGCTCCCGAAAGCTTTATAGATTTTTATTTATAATTTAAGTTGTTAACACATGAAATTTAAAGGTGGAAATGTGAAACGCAGGAACAAAATTATAATTAACAAATATGTATTTAACGTCTGACAAATATCAAATGATGTACATGATATATCAGGGACAATATTTTAAGTATAATATAATGCAATAACAGTTTTTGCATGTTACATTTTGTAAATCTTTATTACGGTTAACTATAACAAGTTTACTTATATTTAAAAATTTCATTTGTTCTGCTCAAATAAAAAAAAAACGATTCTTTATTTAGTAAAAAAATTGGTTTTAATGGCTCTTCTGTGGAAAAAGCAATTATTGATCTCACTCAGTACGATGTATGTAGCCTGTCCATCTATATATATATCTGTGGAAGTGGTGCTTGCAATGCAAACTCTGTTTCCCCCTTCTTCGGTAGGCTTCAATACTCATTCATGCCCTACCTCCCGCTCTGTCTGGCAGCGGGCTCCTAGTGCGCTCCTGCTCGGGATGCTTCCGTGTTGACGTCTCTACATACTCGCATGCACTAGACCTAGCCCAATGCAGCGAATTTTGCGTAGGGTCGTTGTCCGTAGCAAACTTTCAAGATTTACATTAAAATGAAACTTCAGAATATTTTGACTTACAAATGATTTTGTACAAAAA
>DWLS01001638.1:0-20861 GCA_018246255.1 Pachliopta kotzebuea | reverse complement strand
AGTAGATAAAAATTATAAAAACAAACAAGTATTTGATAAGCAAACAAGGTCTCCGACAATAGTCCGAGGAATAAAAGTATATCTAAATATTAAAAAAAAAACCCAATTTATTGTAGTCTTTTCGATATATGAACGTATTGATAGTTGCATGTGACCAATAAACACCTTAACCAATTTTTTTTATATAAAATAATTATAATAGTTAAAACAGTAGAATATTTATAGCTCTAATTGCATAAAAGTAACAGTTTGTAAAATTATTGACTAGGTTCATATGTTAAAGGAAATAATTTATCATATGCTCTCAAGTTTCATTACACACCTCTAACACGGTTTAATTGTCCACGTAAATATATATAAATAGATATAAAGAAACTGAACCTGTTATACGTTACCTGTGGGCTAAAAAAGGTGTTGCCATCAAAACACGTTTTTTTAGGGCATTAATAAAACGAATTCTCATATACATGAGAAACGTTTTGTTATTTCGTTTTATTAATGAATTATAAGAAATTCTGTCTGTATAGACAGAATTTCTTATAATTCATTCTATTGGACCTCATACGTTATTTGCTAGAAATAAAAATATTTTTTATGTGTTCATAACTCAAAAATTGGAAAAAGTAATCAAAAATGTACTTTTGTTCGTAGTACGATTTTATTTTATACACCTTTGATTTTTTAGCGAAATTCGCCGCTTTAAATGTATCAATTCATAGATTTCAAAAAATTGAGTATTGCTGCGTTTAAAAGTGCCAGAATAGCGAATACACATTTTGAGCTCAGAGGTTTCGTATTTCTTTGTGATACTTTATATTTTATGTAATGATCAATTGTGAACGACTTGTGTCATCGCTTCGTCATAATAAAAAAATACGGGTATACTCTATATAAATAAATTACGGTTAAAGTCATCGTCAGCAGATATACGTCCACTACTCGTTATAGGCCTTCTCTAAAGATCTTATAGATATCGGTCTTTCGATGTCGACCGTCGATCCACTTTATGAAAGATCTTCCCTCTGTTATAATCATGAAGTACCTTATCCAAACAGCTAACATAATAAATAAACCACAAGTAAATTGTGTAAGTACACAAATTAAGTTTACTATTATTAGTAATATATCTTACATACATACGTCATAAATACTAATGTATATAACTTCATTTTACAATATAGCCCAGTGATCTTTTTTTGTCACAAACAATTTGTAATTTATCATTGATTTCGTTATCAATTTCATTATTTAAAATTAAATATTTACGCTTCTATTCACAATTTTTAATACATAAATTAAATGAAATTAAATATATTCTTATATAAATATACATACTGCGTTGTAACAAAGTCACAATTACATATTATATACTTAATTAAACATGTGTCATATTAAAATTATGTTGTCGCAGTCTTCACATAATTTTGCTGAAGAAGCACAGTATTTTATATGTATATACGGGAATATTCTAAAAGTGAATAATATTTATTACTTTAAATAAATAGTATTTTATCCGCCATCTTATATATTATGACTTTCTTCACAACTATACATCTGTCTCTTACTTTTTCATACATTCATCCCTTCCACTTCTATTTGCGTTCCGTTCCTCAGATATATAATATTTATTATGCCAAATTTTTAGCAGCACATTTTAATCAGTCCACCAAATATGTAACTAAGTTATATTTAAATGTTTATAGCATTTTAAGTTTATTATTAATACTATTTTCGATGGCATTGACGAAAAAAAATATCCGCTGTTTTTGTACATATTAAAAAATGCACTGAGGACATTGTTACAATGTAACCAAATGGCAATTTGTATGTACGGATTAATTATAAGTTTAATTGTACAATTAGATTATTATCGATAAAAATAATGATAACTGTATAAAGAGGTGATATGATGTAGAAAAATTAAAATTCGCACATCAAAAATAATTTTCATCATAATTCTCTATAGAATGATTCAATAAATTATCTAATTTTTTGGACTGCTGTATTATTGAAGAGTTCTAAGAAGAAAATAAAGTTAAAAAAACATTAATTCATTAGTACATTTTTGTTTTCTCTATCACTAATGGCGTTCTAGAAGTTTTTCTTGTGGTATTTATAAATAAAGACGTATGCAAGCGCTAAGTCTAGAACTAATCCGGTAGGCTTTAACAAATGTTTACGTCCTTCCGTTTACAACCATTATGACAGAGGTGAAATATAAGCATACAAAAGCTATGAACCGTATTGCTTATACGGAAATTTTACGCAGATGTAACCGCCTGTCTAAATTCGTCTCCAGCACCGCATCCGTGGGATGTAGTGCTGCTGGCTACAGGCGGGCACTACACTCATAGTTCGTCGTAGGATGAGCTCTCGCGCTCGTCGAAGGGCCGGGCGCGCTCACCCCAACGGTCCCACCGCTCCGAGCTGAGCAACGACTCCGTGTCCTCGTCCGGCTGCGGCAGCGGATATACGATGCCGTCGCCATAGCTACATTGGTGTTATGAGATTATAAAAAATTACTTATCAATAAGTTTTCGTTTGCTTTATGTCCCTTTTTTAAAATTTTCTGTTTAAGTGAAGAGCAGGACGTTTACCTAATTGCAAGTATCGCTCGATCATAACAATATGGCGCTAGTTAAATGACTACACCACATTGTACTTGCTGCTTTGAGACATAAGATGTTAAGACTCGTTACCCCAAGTAATTTCACTAGCATACAGCACCTATCAAACACGAACACAACAATGTTTGCACACTACTATTAGGTGGCAGGAATAGATCTTCTGCTTCGTAGCTATGGTGATAATAATAAAGACTATATAAGTAGATCATTAACAATCTTTGTGTAGATGTAATTTTTTTGTATGTGATGATGAAACAATTTTTGCGCCAGTGCATTTAATGATATGTGATATAAACATTAAGCGTGACACAAAGAATATTTTTAGTAATAAAATTATAAAGTAATTTTCACTTCTTACCTTCATTTTGGATTCAAACCAAATTCATCATTTATGCAATACAAATACAGGTCTTTTCAAAATGTACATGATTATATTTAGTATAATATACAATTGACATTTCTTGTCATAGATTAAAATAAAAACAATTACAACTTTTGAATATTAATAATTAGTGATTTTTAAAGTGACTAATTGCAAAAGGTCCATTAATGATTACATACTATGTATATATTTTACTAAACTATAATATAGTGAAGAACTATGTTATAAACTTCTACTGTGATCTACTGCATTTTCAATTAATTAAATCAGTCAAATCACTGATAAATGAAACGTTTACACAACAGCAGTGTTAATGACTATGTAATATAAAAATATTATTATATTAGCTCCGCTAATCTAACACTAACTCTACAGGAATAGCTATATATAAAATTAGCATGCAAAAGGACACTAGTAAAGTTTGATAACCGATAAACAAACCAATATATAAAAAAGAAGTGAATGACTTGAATTTTGAATAGAAACATCCGGTGTGTGATTTTGTCGCCAATGAATGAAAAGCAATAATTTCTCCGAATAAATTTATTTTGTACTGTAATAAAAAAAATATATATAATAATGTAATCGATTATAAAAGTGATTGTCCTTATACTATTTGCGGGGCGGTCCGTGCCCTTCTGGGGCATAGTCTCCACCTCTCACTCTCGTGGCCCCCCTCCGCGCTAAAATAGTAACAAAACCTTGTTCTCAATTGGCCTGATACAAAGGTCTTAAAGGCAAAAGTGCGCTTATGTTGATAAAGTCGTGTCACAAACACTTAACCAAAACAAATACATTGAAAATAGATTTTTCAAAAAACATATGCAACACAAGCGCCTTTGGTAAAATAAATATATAAAAATAAAAGTTAAACTGACAATAAAACAGAGAGTGCGAGGTAGATAGTTCGTGAGAATTTAAAAAGAAAAGCTCTCGGTTGGTGAACATCATTTTTTTATGCTGGTGTCATAATTTAGGCATGCTTTTGAACTTTGTACAACATGAAAACTATAAAAAGTGTTTCAGACTTTTAGAGTTTGATTCATTTAAAATTTAATATTGCAATTTATGAAAAAAACATATTTAATAAAGAACAAGATTATACAAAATAGGAACCGACCGAGAGCGTAAAAGGCTTACGGCAGTTAATTAGATTTATTGACACCAAATCATTTTACTGTATCCATTTGCCTGCTAATGTCTGCAAATCTAAATGTTCTAAAGGCAAAGCGGAAAATCTCTACGCTTCTGGTGAATATTAAAGCCTATCCACCACAACGGTTATCAAAGCTTCTTAGACGTTTAAAAAAATAAATAAAAGAAACAAATAATAATTTAACAAAACAGTTTATTGCGCACAAAATCCATACTTATAAAATATAGAACAGAACTCTACCATTTTATCAGTCTTGTGTGTTTTTTATATAGCTCGAAAATAAATAAATGCATACAAAAGCAAATCATCATCGTATTCAATTAATAACATGTTATTTATAAAAATATATTTTCAATATTATTGCTCTAGAATGGTATTATATTGTTGTAATTGTCAACCGGGCACTTACATATCTTGAGGTTCAACAGAAGCACGTCAAATTTAGAGGAATCCGAATAAAGAGAAGAAGAGTATTTGAGTGTAACCACATGGGCTTATGAAACTGTAAACCATGTTGCTACTATTTAAAATATTTCTACATAAACCTGAATTGAGGTTTTTTTTTATACTAGCTTTAACTTTACACAGTGTAAGTGAAAACGAGCCCGTGTTCAAATAGAATATTATGGCTCTTAAATATTGACAGCAGAAAAGCTGTCCTAGCAGCACATTTACAAAATGAAGGGTAACTAGCTAGGTGGTATAGAAAAATTTCTGTTTATAATCAAACAACACAAAAAGTGTCTTCAAAATGGAACCAGGAACTTTCACATTACAAGGCAAACACAACACACAGGAATTATTCTATTTATAGACGAGAAAAGGTATTAAAGTACATATAAGATGTTTTCGTAGTATTAACAGGCACAACCATGTTTACTTTTAATCTAGATATAAACGAAATAATAATTTATCTATTATGATTACTATGCGAGTTATTTGACGCTAGACAATTCGAGTTACACTAATCGATTTTTAGGTAATAATAGAAAACATAATATATCTTTATACTAATTCCAAAGTCACTGAATTTTCATAAAAGTAATCAAGATAATGCAAATAATAACATAATTACATTACGGCGATGTTTTTAATTCAACATGCTTTTATAACGAAGCAGTGTCGGTATTCAATGCGATGAATACGCAACATCCCATGGTTTGGAACGTCCATTTGACTAACTAAAACTATACTGGCATGGTTTAGGGATAGTAGTGGTTCAAATTTAATAAATAGCTTTAAATATCAATTCAGTAATACCGATGGGTATAAAGTATTGCAGGGTGTAAGGTAAGAGAAGGAGTAATTTAGTTGACCAATGCAAACGTAACGCGGGCCTCAAGGTATGTGCGTGTCCGCCGTTGGGTGTTGGCTGTGGGTGAGTTCTGACCTGGAGCGCGTAGTGCCCATGGACTCGTAGCCATGGGCCTCCTGCGTGCTGAACATCTGCAGCTGGTGCTCGCGTCGCACCGGGAATTCGCACCCGTCCCCCGCGCTGATAAAATTATTACCGATCTTTCAAACTAACAGCGACACCAAAATGGCGGCGCACTGATTGACGATTTCTAACATATTATTGTACTTTTTTTATTTTAAACGAGCAAGACGTTCAGCTGACTGTAAGTAATTAGGCCATCCATAACAAAGAGGCGCTAATAATGATAATAAATCTTGCACAACATTGTTGTACTTGTTGTATTTAGACATAAGATGTTAAGTCTCATTACCCTAGTAATTGCACACGCACAGTACTGTTTAGCTGCGGAAATAGAAGCTACTTTGGTACCTACCTACGGTTTCCGACAACTGGCACACCATATACTATCACTATCGTTTTACTGTATAAACTTATAGTTATTTATACATAAGAATTTTGTTAAAAAAATGGCATTATCAAAAAACTACCTTAAATTATTGAAAATCAAGTATTTTTATATTTTTTTTAAAAGTTAACAATTACTATTAATATGATT
The DNA here is from genome assembly GCA_018246255.1 of Pachliopta kotzebuea. NCBI lineage: Eukaryota > Metazoa > Arthropoda > Insecta > Lepidoptera > Papilionidae > Pachliopta > Pachliopta kotzebuea. The sequence goes on along the minus strand of DWLS01001638.1, from coordinate 14,723 downwards.
TATTACAGAGAAGTACCATAAAAACACCTTCCCAAAACATAACTTGAGTATGTTAATGTTTTATATTAAATTGCCTTCGATTCAATACCAGTAACAGAGTGTTTAATGAATAAACTTACGTGTATCGTTATACGTCGTCGATTTAAACAAATTCATGCATTAATCTATTTTTGTACCACTACTTAGCGAGTATATCTAGCCAAGCGTAATTTACCATTTATATAATGTTAATAAAAAGTATATCAGTTTAAACGTTATTTTAACGATAAGAAATTAATAAGTATAATATAAAAATTAAATACGTGAGGCATATGATGGTATGTGAGATAGTTTTATATACATAATATCTAGAAACAACACGATGCGTTTAGAGAATACGTTAGTCCTAGCCTACACTTTATTGTTAAATTCATATTTTATGGTGTTATGTTAGTTCGTTTGTGTCATTCACTTCTTTTTCACGTTATTTGACATGCGCGTCACTTATGAAAGGAGAGGGGGTTAAATAATACCTATGTGTTATCTAACGAAAAAGATTCACATCGAAGCCCTATCTAACACCTTAACACGCATGCGCGGAACACAACATGCTTGTATTAGGTATTACTTACGACGTCCATCTGACGGTAAGTGACACGCCCGACAATAACAATATGGCGATACTTGGGATGATATACACTACACCGCATTGTGCTCGTCGCCTTGAGATATAAATGTTAAGTCTTGTCACCCCAGTAACATAACTATCTACAACACCATTCAAACTGTAACACAGCAAAGTTTTCATAGTTTGGCGGCAGAAATAGGCGCTGCGGTGGTACCTACCGTACAGTGTCTGGCTTAGAATTTAACCATTAATAAACTGAGACGGAACTAATATTTAATTTCAATGTTTAAATTTACATTAATTCATATCTACAAGTAATCCATCCCCATGTTATATATTTGAATGGTAAAATGGCTGTTGTAATGAACATATAAGGCATGACAAATATAATAACATCGAATCTGATCAAACATTTTTAGATAGCGTTAATAAAAAAACATCTTTATATCAGCATGGAATAATTAATACAAAAAGCTTTTTGGTCGTTAATTAAGTAATCCCTCAACCCATTACCCTGTCATTGTTAAACATAGTATGATGCTTTAATGATTCATAAAATTGTTTTGTTTAATTTCTTTCAAAATGTGATATGTCTTTTTAGAATAAGCAATAGTATACGGACAAGTTTACCTTGTGAAGACCGGCACCATCCAAAGATTCGGGCTATTCCCGAATACCTCTTTGAAATTGTTGAAAGCACCAATGGAGAAACCATTCTTGTCGGCGCCCCCTCTAAACATTGGAGCTCGGAATGCCTCTGAAAAAAACAATGTTTAATTTTTATTTTACAATACAATTTGAGTGTATAAGTAGATGAACTTAATGCCACTAGGGTTTCTTCCCCGATGAACTTAACATGTGTTAATATTTTAATCACGGATTAATTTTCAAGTATAAATTTAATGGACGAGAATTTGAACATGTAAAATATACTATAGTGCCGTCTGATAGCAATGAGTAATATGTAGGTAATTATAAATCTTCTCTATAAAAAAATACAAAACTAATATTTTATGGTGAACGTTAAATTAAGAGAATATTGTAAAATCCTGTTGTAATACAGCATTATGCAAACACTCGCTTGCCAATGGAAATACGCGTCCTTCAAGTCTCCAAGAAGATCGATATTATATTGTCCGCATTGAATAGTTTTCCGTTATAAGAAATCAATGAGATCTTCGACCCACCCTATGTCTATGCACCCGCAGTTAAGCTAGGATCCAAGCCACCAGACGTCAATTTTTTGATCCTTATTCTTGGCCCTTGGCCTCTTAAAGCTTAATTTTTTGGTCTGTTTTGGTATTCGTATTTCTCTATCGGGTTTACTTATTTGTATTAGTTACTTTACCCATGTTGTAGTTATTAAATTATTTATTAATATGTCACTTAAAACTATTGATTTTTATAATGTTATGTTTTACATTATATTTTTATTTTATATATATTAAACTTACACAGTTATGCTAACTTCTAAATAAACTAGAAGAAATTTGAGACTAATGCTATGATTGTTATACTACTAAATTTTCTACAAATATCATCAAATGTCTAAATAACAAAGTGACCGCATTTACCATCAATCATGATCATAAGTAAATTTCTTATAATTTTTGTAGTCGGACTGCGGTAACGGAGTCGAGAAATTATCGCATCTGAAATGAAAACCGATGTATCGGTTATATAAATAAACTCAAAAATTGTATTTTTAACAAATGGGGTCACTTTATTTGTCATTCACTAGAAAGGTCCCCCGGTATCGTGTTTTTTAACCTACAATGACAACATATGATCTCTATTACACATAATAGTACCACGAGTAATTGATGATAGCCGGGAAAGCCTGATTTTGTATGGTAATATCATTATTGCTTATTATACTCGTACTCTTATAATTTTTTATACAAAAATATCATGCAATAATAGATGGCTAACTATATAATATAAATGTTAAACAAAACAGCTATGTTATAATTATGACAATATACGCTTTATGGTCGCTTACCAAACGCACGTCGGACAATTTCTGTCGAACGGTAACAGTGTTTTACGACAGAATTGCTTACATTACTCGGTATAATTAAAAAAACTTTTTCGATGAAGCTACTGATGTACTATATAGACAATCGTTAATTTGAGATATATAATTTAATCCGTTCATCTCTTTTCTAATTACCTCCGTGACGCTGTGGTGGCATTTTTTAAGGGTCTATCACCCTAATTTAGTGCCACATCTTCAGGTGAGTTTTAAAAAATCATACCATAGCTGGTAGCGCCGATATCGATCTAGATTCCTCCTTATATTGTAAGTGATAAGCCATTGCGCTACAAAATCGTTTATTAACTAGATTACAAATAGTTCAACCGTTACGATGCCGCAAATACCCCGGTCAAAATTTTAACACTCTTTCTTTGGGTCTAGTTTTAGACTCACCTAAAGTGGTTCTATTGTGAGCGACGAGGTAGCAGTGGTAACCGAACAGTGAACCGAGAGTCGTCGCGAACATCAAGGCCACGAAGAAAGCGAACACGATGTGGTAGCGGCCCGCACTTGCTGACGTGCCGAAGTCGCCCTGCGTACATATAGAGACAGTTATTTTTTCATTTATTTATTTCAAGTTAACCATCTCACAACTTGGAGATGGTGATAACATTAAGCAAGTGTAAGGAACGCGAACTGCAAATACGTTCCGGCTATACATGTATTTAATCACCATCCCGCACTTATCAAGCGTGATAGATGAAAGGCCTCGACTTTCCTTGTGAGAGAACGATTTAGAGTTTATTAATTCCCGAAATCCCCATAGCAATAGTAATCAAAAGGAGTAACACTTAGTGGGTTTTCACTTTATTAAATATGCAATATGAGTACAGATATTTTTCAAATAATTTTTTAATTAGATAATTTATTATATATTTGGGCAGTACTAACTTGTTCAGGTAAGAAACGAGCAAATTTCTGGAGGTATTTAATATTTCAACTTGTAATTTTAATATGATCTACAGCTACAGTCTTAATCTATTATTTATGCATTCAATTTCATCTGTAAAAAAGAATGGAAAAAGAAGATTCTATAATTTTAGAGGAAGGATTTCTCAAATTTCCATATATTCAGTACAACTAATCCTTTATTACCGTAGTACCTTTAGTACCGTTAATTCATTAAGAGGTTCAACTCATTTTATAAATATCACTTATACTTCGTTACAGATCATAAATTTTTTACTAATATTTATGTATTTAATTTAAATGTGGTTTAACTGTAACCTGGAGAATTTAAAGGGAATCCCTGGTCTTTTCAGCAGAAGAGTTTACAACCACATTAACATGACATTGATTGTTTTTTAAGATTTCTTCTTATTATAATTAATTAATGAAGTGATTGAACTATTTACTCTAAGTCTAGACTTGTTGATGTTCGCATTTTCGGTACTCTCGCTTGGGAGGAGTATGTTAAAGACCATTTATCCACCATGCTAGTCTAGTGCAAGTTGGTAGAAGCCATATGTCTACAAAATCTAATCTCTGAAAGTTTTAGAATCATTATAGTTTCCAATAGATGTTTTTCTTCACCCAAAGCACACTCTTAGTGGGGACTGAACTTGATACACCAATTCAGTTCAGTTACAAATAAATCCTAAATTTCCAACTTAAGGTCAAAATTAAGATAAAAACGTAAGAAATCAAACTATGCTATGCCCATTGCTATGTAAAAAAACACTAATAAAAAATGTAAAAACAGTTATGATCAATTTCTAATCTAACTGATGATCCTAACCTAATTATTATAATATTTTTCAATACACTATTATAAGCAGAAGCTGTGCTACACTATCTAAAATGGCGAGTCACCCCCACTGCGATGATATTACAATTTAGATAGTACGTAAACAGTTTTTTTTTGTGTAAATTAATGCTGACTTAACAATTGATGGGATTCAATTCACAATTTTAATTGTTACTTAGAACCTGATCCAACTGATTATACTTTCAAAACTACACAAACCAACAAAAAGAAGAATCTAAAAATACTAGAATTCAAATCAAATAGCACAAAAAAAATACTTTTATCATATCTAATAATATAAGTAAGAGGGTAATAAAAAAGTATAATGAGTTGAGAATTAAGCTATGACTTTTTAATTAATTATGTATTACATTGTTTTTGTCTACAAAGATGTTTAGTAACAATGAGACAATGGTTGTTGAAGCCTGCTCTTCCAGGATATTTTGGCTCCCATTTAAATTAATTGTGAGAACGCTGCAATGCTGTTTTTGCTACAGATTTACAATATGAGGGTTGTTAGCTAAGCAGGTTTTATAAGCCTTATGAAAACTAGGGACTTTAGTGTCACTAGGTAAGTGGATAGCCATTTTACCAGTGAACTAAAAATGTATGAAATAATGAGTTTTATATTATTATTTACTATATGTAAAATGTACACAAATATTGTGCTTATTATGTATACAAATAATGTTTATATGCAATGTGTCTTATCTACTACAAGCTACTGTAGCCAATTGATGATAACTAATGACCTGTCAAGGCTAATTATTAACAACTAATTTATTACTATACTTTAGCAATGGAGTATTAAGTATGTAATAAATATAAGAAAAAAGTGTTTACGGTTATCATGTCCATGCAAGGTTTAGTGTATGTGCCATTCTCAATCAAACGATCGCAGTGGGCATGCTTGTATTTCTGATACATCTGTGAAAATTTCCGATACATAATATATAATAGCAAAGGAAAAACAATCTATCAAGGGAGGTGTATCACGTACATCACTTTTGATCATGATAATATGAAGTGTTCATAAATAAAAATCTATCACTTATTACATGCAACATTTGTGCCAACAAAAAATTAAAAAAAAATTGGGACATATGTAAATATGATGTTACACAGTTTCCTGTACTTTCACTTATGTACTAGCTTTCTCTATTAATTTATCATGCCACAGTTATTAAGTTAAGAAATTTTAATAAAGTAATTATGTTATCACTACAAAACAATATTTTAGAGGAAGAAATATCTTCTCAGAGACAGTCTAGATATCTAACACATCCAAAAGTATTTCTCTCATTAGACAGTTTAATATAAATAATACCATTTTGTTTTGAAGGGCAATGTAGGTAGTATATTTACAGGGGTAATGATACAACATATTAATTTTCGAAGCAAAAAGCACAATGAGGTAAAATATATATATTGTAAATAGAGCAATATTGTTATTAGCAGAGATATATATTCCCATCAAATGAAAAATTGGCTGGTCTCCACACTTTGTTGACTAACAAATAAAATACCTAAATAGTTGTATTCACAAGAGTTCAACAACTTTGTTGACAGCTAAAATAATTTCTACAATTACAGAAGAAATATGAAAACAAAATATTTCCTTAAAGAGAAAGGTCCATGCTTTGATAAGTAATATAATAAAATCATATGAAAAATTTTAATGATTAAAGATAATCTACTACCTTCCAGAATTTAATGAAGTAAGGCAGGCACGTTGACATGATGAATAGACAGTAGAGTAGAGCATAACCAAGGAAGAGCATGAAGAACTTGTAATTGTGGAAGCAGACACAGTTGTTGACCCACGGGCAATGATGGTCCATTTTGAGCACACAACGAGAGCAGATACTGCAGTGGTGTGCTCGATCTGGCTTCACAAGTACACAACGGTTGCAGTATCGTACAGAGCCAGACATTGTTCTGCGAGCAAAGAATTTAAATCCTTGAAGATCATCATGAATATTCCATAAAATAAATCTATATGGAAACAATAAAGAAGAAATACAATAAATATGCCATGTTAAAAAAGTACCTTGTAACTATAGGTAAATCTTTGGCAAAATTCTCCAAAATTGTTCTTTGTGCATCCTCTGATTCAGCACTAAGCAACTTCTCCAATTCTTCTTCCGGTAATTTATACTGTATAAAATTAAAAATTTTATAACACCTAGCAAATTAACAAAAATGTCATATTAAATTACATCCTCACACTGAAACTGCACTTTTCCTTACATTAAAACATAAATTAATAAGTATGGAAAAGAATGTACTTGTAAATTAAAAATATTCTATGAAATTTCAAAACCTTTTATGATATTTAATGGGTTTAACTTTCATTATTTTCACACATTTTGATTAAAAATTGTGCCTAAATGACATTTTTATCATGAACCATTCTTGGTAAGCCTTGGTGTTCTCTTTTCTGAATTCAAAGTCTATTAAATCAGATGTAACAGATGGGATAATCCAATATGATTCACAAAATGTTACAATTCTTACACTAAATATAATAAATCAATAAAAATAATTAGCTCAGTGTTTTAGTGTTGTGACACTAAAAAAAAACATTATTTTTAAATTATAATACTTGTGTCAAACTAATAACATAAGGAATGTTAATAGTTTTAGATACTTATTTTAATGTTGGAGATTCATAGGAATGTTTATATTGCTGGTTACTTGGTTCATAATACTAACTATAATATTATCTCATGAATCCCCATTAAGTAACTATACTTAGCATGTTTTAAAACAAAGTTTTATATTTCTAGAGCAAAAAATAAAATATTCAATAGCACAAAGCTTTTGTTTATTCGACTAGAATGAATAATAAATCAGTGGTACAATAAACAAGTTAAGACAAATATTATGGAATAGTTAGTAATTGAATAACATATTTGTATTGGAAGTAATTTTCTTTTTGTGTATTATATTGAATTTTAGTGAAAAATGTATTGAAAAGCTTTACTAACACAAATGTCACGATTATCATTAATATTTATTTATGTATCTAACCCAGACCTTTGTTCATGACATAATTATCATAAAATGAAAAGGATGTATTTTCAAAAGATAACATATCATAAAGCAAAATGTACTACTAAACATTAGCTAAAATTAATATTTGTTACAAAAATACTTACTTTTTCAGGTATCTGTTTTATATCTGCAAATATTGTCCGCCAATAAGACCAGCAAAACATGACCAGAAGTACGTGATAAACTATGAGATAAATACATTGTTGTAGAGTGCTTTCGATAGTAACTGTAACGAAAGAAATATTGTATTAGCGTTAACAGGATGTAAAATACGTCTTGCGATTCTTATAACTGAATAAATTACTCACAAATGCACAATTGGATAACGTAGGCATAGTAAGACCATGTTATGATTGAAACCACTAAAAGTACAGGAAGCCACTTAAAAGCTCTCCAACACCACATATTGCAAGTTCTGCAACATGCAAACGATCTAGGTGGTGACAACCTATTATTATGAACGGATGATGCCATTAATGCCAATTTATTATGAAAATATCCATTATTCAACTCGTACTAAAATGACAACCTAAAAATGAAAGTTGCTAACAGTGTTACAAACACATTATAAATATGATTCTTTAATATTATTGAAAAGCAGTGTTCACTTTTATTAGAATACAATTTATATCTTATAAATTAGATCAAAAAAAATATTTTATAGGAAACTATTGGAAATTAGTTAAATTTTTAAAAACAAAACTGAAAATTAACTTGTCTATGAATCTTTTAACCACTGGAAATTGGAGAATTTCGATGTAACAAACCATTTTCCTTACAAAACGTCAAAAAAACAAATTAAAAGTTTGATTTCTATCAGTGGCGTCAAATTTTGTTGTTTTTATAGTTTCTAAATATTTTGTTTCACACAACAACTAAATACCTAAATAATCATGGAAGTTAAAGAATGTAATGATTTAGTGGAGGAAGTATGTCGAATTTTATGAAGTCTTTGGATCAGAGAAAGTGAATATTGATTGCTAATTACAGATTTAACTTGTTACAGAATCAATTCATCGTCGACGATGTGAGTAAAATTATAAAAGAAGCTATTGAAAATTCTATTGGAGGCACTGCTTATCAACATAACAAAGTTAATCAATGGACTTCGGCGGTTGTTGAATCATGTTTGAGTCAACTTACTAAGTTACAAAAGCCTTATAAATATATCGGTAAGTATCATGTACGTTAATGTAGAGAATCCAGAATTTTAAAAAATTCAAGACACGACAAGACACATAGCTACAGCATTTGTATCTGCAATGCACTGGAGTTCTAATAATGTGAAAGACTTTTTTAACAGTAAAATATCCAAACTTATCGGCAACTAATTAATTATAAAATTTAAAACTATTTGAAAGTTGTTATATAGTTGGTAATGCAAGCTATTTTACCACTATCAGTTATAACAACCTATCTTTGTCAAAAGAGACCTGATATTGTTTACTATATATTTTTTTAATCATTATTTCAGTAACATGTACTATAATGCAGAAGAATGGAGCTGGTCTACACACAGCCTCGTCATGCTTTTGGGATAATAATACGGATGGATCCTGCACTGTACGCTGGGAGAATAAGACCATGTACTGCATTGTCTCTGTATTTGGTCTCGGCATATAATAATTTTCGCCTTAAACTTTAACCAATAAGTTATATGATAAAAATGCTTGTCATTTACATAAAAATATTTTTGAACAGTTATTGCATGTGTATATTTTTATAAATTGCTACCAAATTATTAACAGCTCAATTTCAATACAAATAACATAGTTGAAATATTTTTTCTTTTATGTAGTTAAATTATTGATAGATAATATATAATTAAACAAAATAGACTATTTGAGTGTAATAATATTTAGTAATGCAAAAGTTGTGAGTATTTCTTTAATAACTTATTATCAGGCTTATTATATTCACATCACAATTTAACCTTTATTGTTCTGATTGGAATAATTTGCTAATTTAACATTGATTGAAAGTTAAGTTTAAAAGTCATAACTTAATTTTAAGTAAGTAGGATATATTTTCTTACACAATAAAAATATTCAAAGCCTTTTATTTTATTTTTTCTGTGATTTCTATAATAACAGTTTTCTTTTATTGTTATTTAATTTTATGTTAGGCTAGACAATTTTAATCCCCTTTTAACAATACAAATACCTCTGTTAATTAAATTAAATTAAAATTTCCATTTCGAGATCGAAAATAATCAAAATGTTTGGAAGGAAATGGTTCTTTTTAATTATTCACTACATAATAATAGCAAACATTAAAAAAATCCCATTTTGAAAATTTTTTGATTCAGTAACTAGCTTTTTTAAGATTGTCATTTAACCATGTTTATCTTTCTAATACTTTTTAAATTATTTTATAACAAAATGTACATTTTCTGATACACATGTTAATGTTAAATTTGAGAACTTAAGGTAACACAACTTGGATTAAGTTATAGATTATTTTGTATTATTTGGACATTAAAAAAAATGTTCACTACTGATATAAGAAGACTGATCATTGTTGTTGCCAAACTATCCTCAATATTTTCACCTCACATTTTGTTATAGAAAACACAGTTTTTGTGCCATTCATTTTCATAACATATTCAAATTTATGAAACTTTTTTGTTATGAGACCATTACTATCCACTTACAGTTCTAGCAAACTGTTCAAAATACTGGAGCTTATAGTTTTCCTTTGACAGTACTCAAAATTATTTTAACATTGTAATTATATTCAGTACCTTTAAGTAATTTATTAAATTTTCGTGAACCCCAAGCAATTTTAGGGATGAACTCATCCCTGAGCATCGGCGGATGGTCCGTAAAAGGATTCCTCCGCGTAAAAAAAAAAGGGATGAACTCACTCTCATTTAAATTCTCAATTAAAAGGAAAAATACACACTGAACAAAACTAGACTACTGCTACTAAAAACTATACTTTTTTATGCGATAGAAATTATTATTGGTTCATATTGTGCTAAATTGTAATTAAGATCGAAAATAAAATTCACTGGGTTGTTTCGATCTATACATTATTTCAATTTTATTAGGAGAAAAGTACCTTTCTTTCTCTTTTAGAACATACGTACAGATAATATTTTGCTATTAGGCTTCTTTCGTTTCTTTCAAAAGTTTCAGTTTTTTACAAGAATTTAAACTATCGTTCTCAACATTTGTAGCCCAACTATAACGTTACTACGTTGACTGAATTGCTTCTTCCCCATATATATTACGCCGAAGCATGTTTACTTGACGCTACAGAGGAACTGCTTAATAAACTAGAACGTCTCCGTTCTTTACATTCGATTTATATTTGGTTTGCGTAAATCTGATCACGTGTCTGAGTACAGGGCTCAACTGAAATAATTATTGCGTAGGTATCGGGATATGAATGTTTTATCTTTACTTTCCAGTATTCACACTCCTTATATCTGTAAGCGCACTAAGTATCCCGTTCCCCGCGAAACGCAATGTGGCCCTTCAAATAGGCCGTGGACCCAGTGGTCCGCGTGTCCAGCATCAGATGAACTGTATAAGTCGTTTAAAACAAGTCAGCGCTATCATCATAAGAGAATATATATGTCGATCTTCGAAATAACTTCCCGAAATACTAAAAACACATTCTACGAATCGGTACAATGATTCTTATACTGTAAAAGCAGTGAAGATCTAGAATACTCTCTCTTATGTCCGTGCCCGACCCTAATAAGATAATTTTAATAGACTAAACATTTACAGTTATCTTCGTCTCTAGTTGCATATTTTATATTTTCAATTATATATGTATGTATTATTATATATGTATGTATTACATATTTGTTTATTTATGTATATATAATATTTCGTTTTTCTTTACAAGGCATTGTTACTGATGTATGGTACACCTTACATATATAATTATACTATTTTATTCTTTGCTCTTGGGTATGCTGGAAGAGAACTCTTTAGGGTTCAGCTCGCCTTTGTCATACATTTTGAATGACATTTTTTTTAAATTGTCTTTATATATACGAGTGTATTTACATTAATAAAAAATTTATTAATAGGCGTAAAGGTTAACTTAATTTCCACATAGTTGCGACCAAACAATTATATATTTAATCTTACAATTTGAAAACGGAAACAAAGGGCTGGTTGTTTTTATTTCTCGTAGTAACAGGAGTATTAAGACGTTCACTTGATAATAAATAATACACCCGCTCATAAAAATAACCAGTAAGCATTATATACACGACACCATATTGCGCTTGATGAAATAGAGTTTAGTCTAGTTATTCCAGTCATTTCACCAAGTTTACAACGATTTTAATACCAAAACATAATAATGTTTGCACACTATTGTTCGGCTGCAAAAATAAGTGGTTGGCGGTGTTTATTAATTAGATGGTTTCTGACACCAAAGATTCTAACACCAATAAAAGTTTAAATGTTCGCGGTCGGAGTTTTGAGTGCGACGTATTTGTGTCACGTGACCGCGATCGATCCAATGGTTAAGCGCGTCTCGGGTCCATTCAACTCGGTTTCGGGCAGCGCCGGGGAGGGACACTTCACAACACCAATTCTATTCATACATAGGAAATATTTATATGTTTCCATCTCGCTCGCTCATATTGAGAAATAATTAAATGAATGGTGAACGAGCGAAATGGGAATACGTTTGAGTGGAAATTATTATGAGCCATGGCAGTCGCCATGTAGAATTTTCGATGTGGGTGTTGTGTCTGATGTCAAACGTTTCCAATGGTTATTATTTTCAAGTGAACGTTGAAATTTGGTGCAAATTAACATGAAAATAATACGTTTGTGATATTTAACAATGTTTATTAGACAAATTGCTTTGTTATCGTGAACAATTTATGTGCGGTCAAGGCAGATAATGGACTGGTGGGGGGCTGCTGAAATACTACGATAGGATAGTAACAACGTTTTACTACTCGAGAGGTGTCCGAGGTGCTCATAAAATTTCTCATCTCGCCGCGGGCGGATCAGACTTCCATTTTGTTTTATTATGTGGTTTGATTGTTTATACGGTGCATCGTGCTTGCGACAATGGAAAGCGACGGTGAGTAAGTAGCCAGTTGGGTTGTGGCACGATGTTTGCGCATGTAGGCCGCACACGACAGTAATCTTGCATCAGTGAATAAATAATGGTATTCGATTTTGTGCATCATGTGGCGCAGCCGTCCAGGCGGTACGAACATTTTATTAGTCATAGTTGGCCCATCCACGTCGCTTCACCAACGTTGAACCAAGCGCAAATCCAGTGTAAACTAATTGATTTCAGTTAGTAACTAAACATGCTACTATCGTGTGTCGCCTACTGTGTATGTCGCTTCCATTCGTATTACTCTTATCAGCTGATTGCCATTTCAGGAATGCACTAGCAACCTCACCCATCTAATGTTTATAAATATTCACCTATTTCAAAGTTTTAAGAAATTTGTACCTTTTCTTTTAAATTGTTGCCAGATGGTTTTATCATCTCCTTATTAAATTTCATTATAACAATTTTAAAATTTTAACCAATAGCAATATTTTTCACAAATATATGTAAATATTCTGATATAGACCCAAGTAATAATAGTAGTTAATTGATATGTTTATTATTCTTACATATAAGTTTGGAACACAGATATTAAAGTAAATATTTAATTATCATAACTAAATAAAAGCTTTTATAATTTCTAGTTCAAGTTTTTAGTTATCTCCCAACGCCATATAAACCAATCTTTTCTATACATATGTTAGGTCATCCAGGCATACATTTTTAATTAGGTTTTGAAAAATTTGAAGAACTAAATAGACCAGAATGATATAAAGTATGTCATTCTGGTCTATTTATAGAAAGATACAAATTAATCAATTTATAATATTTACATAATAAAAATGTGTACAAACTTTTTTGATAAACAATTTATATACTTAACCCAGAGTATCTTGTAAAACATGTTATTTTTTTAAACCACAAATCAAATCAACAACTTATATTTAATTCATAGAAAATTAAAGTTTGTTATATTTCTTACCCATCACAGTTTTTTTCAATCTTTTTTAATAATGTTTAAATTTAAGTATAATTTGAAATCATTATAAGATCTATATGATCAATCACTCTGGTTTTATTTATTATTTTTGTATCAATAAAACATGTTTGCTGTACTTCCACTAAATTATATATAAATATGACAGTAAGAAATAAACACAATATTTATTAAAAAAATATATTCTTGCAACTAACTACTATAACTACTGTCATATGCACTAGCGTGTCTTTTATTATATTACTAAGCTTAACTATTCCTTAAAAAACATTTTAAAAAATTATAAAAACTCAAAAACATGATAATTGTTTTTTCTTTTTAAGTATTAAAGTGTCCCTATATTTAATTTTAATTAAATGGCAAAGAATCTAAATCTTATACATACTCATATTATATTACACAAAAATTTCTAGTAGTTTTTTTTATAATAATGTGTAATGATTGTAACTGTTAGTTAACATTTTAAGTATCAAAATGACAAGCATGATGTGGTGCAGTGTATATCACACTAAGCAGTACCACATTGTTATACCTGGTCCATAAAAATGTGGCGCTGCTTCATTGTTATAGGCAACTATCACTCGAAGGTGGTTGAACTTTCTGATCCTCTCATCTCTTTGTAGCATAAAAAAAATACCACGTGTTTGAAAATTTTATATAAGGCAATATTTCATTACTATATGTCATTAAGAGATGTACAGTTTTTTTTTTATTAACAATATTCTTTTTATTATAAATATGAGGTTTAAATTAGTAAAGAAAATTAAGGTTTAACTCATAAAAAAATTTGGTAATTGTAAATTTTAAGTTATTTGCCGGCTCAGAAATCCTTTTTTGGGTGTCTTGCCTAGAAATTTTAAATGTACAGCAACTACACATAATGTACTATATTAAATAATTCTTTATACTGATTTTTTAATAGCATAATTAATTTTCATAAATGTTTCACGCGAAATGGTAGATTAGTTGTAATGTTTGTATTGCACAGATATTTTGCTTCTGTATATTTGTTGCTCTGGCAATGACAGACTTGATTTGAAAAGTTAAACTTGTAACTGAACTATTTTTAAGGATAAAAATTATTTATACGCAATAACTACGCCGATTGTAAAAGAAGTAATTAATTTCACTGTGATACGAATTAGGAGTTAAACTAAATTACCAGAGTGAGGGACAAGGCTGCCTACGTTTCGGGCAGACTTCATCCCCTACTCTGCAGCTCCAGTAAGCT